>JASPKZ010009618.1:0-29316 GCA_030220185.1 Diploptera punctata
ATCTTTCCGCACCGTTCCTCACCTCTCTGGCTCCGTCTTCCTGACAGACGTAACTTGCCCTCTCTTCGCTCCTTTTTCAAGCTTCGAATCCTCAGTCCTACTTACTGGCTCCAGATTTGAAGAATATCCTCCTACCACAATATGACACTAGGTCCAAGATGCAGTCTGCTAACAATTCCTCTTCAGAGCACTTCCTCCTATCTACTTCCTTCAGTACCCGCCGCCCGCCCGGAATCGCCTTCCTCAAGATATCAGGGGTGCGCACACTTGGCACCTTTAGTCACGCTTATACAGTTACCTGTTGCTAATCAATTTTTCTCTATTTATTTAATTTTCTAACTATGTCCTAATCTTTCCTCGTTTTTTATCATCTTGTACATCTTTATTTTAATTCCTTAAATTTAGAGGAAATCAAAATCATTATAAATGTAATTGTATTTATTCATAACTTGTAATCGTATATATAATATATATATATAATTGTAATTTAGATTTAAGACTTTTCTTTGTATTTTTTTTTTAAACCTGGTTGAGTGGTAGACAAGCCCTAAGGCCTTAACTCTGCAGGTAAATAAAGCTATTATTATTAATATTATATTATATTATATTATATTATTTTATTATTTTACTTATTATTATTGATATTAAATTATTATTATCTTATTATTATTACTATTATGGATATTATCATCATCATTATTATCATCATCAGTATTTTATTATCACTCATCATTGGATTTATCATCATCATCATTATTATTATTATTATTACTGTTATTAAATAATTATCATTATTATTATTAGTATCATTAGTATAATTATTATTATTATAATATTATATTAATTATTATTATTATTATCATACATTATATTTATTATCATATTATTATTACTATTATTATTTTATTATCATTATTATTATTATTAAATATTATTATTATTATATTAATTATTATTATTATATTATTATTATTATAATCTTATTATTATAAAATCATTATATTATTATTATTATACTCTTCTTCTCTTCTTCTTGTTCTCTTCTTCTTCCTCTTCCCTTCTCTTCTTCTTTACTTACGATTCTCTTCCCTGATTCTTCTTGTTTCTTCTTCGTCCTCTTCCCTCTTTCTTCTCTTCTCTTCTCCTTCTCCTTCTCTTCCTTCTTTACTCTTTCTTCTCTTCTCTTCTCTCTTCTCTTCTTCTTCTCTCTTCTCTCTTCTCTTCTCTCTTCTCTTCTCTCTTCTCTTCTCTGCTTCTGTTCTCTTTATCTTTCTCTTATCTTCTCTCTTCCTCTTCTCTCTTCTCTCTCTCTCCGCTTCTTCTTCGTGCTTCTTCCTTCCCCTTCCTCTGCTTCTTCTCTGTTTTACTTCTTCTTCTTCCTCTTCTTGCTTGTTCTTCTTCTTCTTCCCTCCACCTCTTACTTCTTCTTGTTCATTCTTCTTTCTTCCTCTTCATTCTTGCTTTCTTCTTCTTCTTTTCCTCTTTCTTCTTGGTTCTTCTTCTTCTCTTTCTTCATCTTCTCTTCTATTCTTGTTCTTCCTTGTCTTCCCTCTCACTGTCTTCCCTCTCCTTCTTCCCTCTCCTCTCTTCCCTCTCCATTTCTCTCTCCTCTCTTCTCTCCTCCTCTCTCTCTCTCGTCATTCTCTTTCTCTTCTCTCTCTTCTCTTCTATTCTCTTCTCTTCTCTCTTTCTCTTCCGCCTTCTCTTCCTATCTCTTCTCTTCTTCTTCTCTTCTCTTCTCTTCTCTTACTCTTCTCTTCTCTTCTCTTCTCTTCTCTTCTCTTCTTTCTCTTCTCTTCTCTCTCTTCTCTATCTCTTCTCTTCGCTTCTCTTCGCTTCTCTTACGTCTATCTCTTCTCTTCGTCGTTCTATTCTCAAATCTCTTCTCTTCTCGTTATCTCTCTCTCGCTCTCCTTCCTCTCTCTTCTCTTCTCTTCTCTTCTCTTCTCTCCTCTTCTCTTCATCTTCATATCTCCTACTTCTCTTCTCAGTCCATTCTCATTCTGCATCTCTTCCTCTTCTCTTCTCTTCTCTTCTCTTCTCTTCTCTTCTCTTCTCTTCTCCTCTTGCATCTTCTCTTCTCTTCTCTTCTCTTGCTGCTCATATCCATCTGTTGCCCCCCCGCCCACATTACGCAGCAGCAATGTGGCCTTTGCTCCGTATTTATTATTAGTGGTTTAAAAAAGTGAGTACATTTTGTTATTTAAATTTCATTAAACCTGTCTAATCTTGGTTTTAGGTAATTTCATTACATTTATGTTCCTAATATTTAATATTCGCCCTACGGCATTATCCTCGACATAGAACGTTGACGGTCGAGTGAGATACAAAGAGGAAGGGACATATATATCCCGTACCAAATAATATGCCAAATGCAAATTTAAATAGTACGTTATTGTTTTTTAAATATGACTTAACCAAGTTATACCACATGTTTCCTATCGTTCGTATTATTGAAATAAATAGAAAATTAATGCATATTGACATATTTGTGACAAACGTAAAAATGTAATGAATTGTGGTCGAGTTTCGGCCGCTGGGCGACCACTAGTTCCAGGAAAACGTTCTTCTTATATCTACTCACTCTGGTTGTTATTCTTGTAGCAAGTACGTAAGTTTTAATAATCTTATAACTCAGCATATTTTTTTTTTTAATTTTAATTCAATTACTTTTAAAGTAAAACATTCTTCGTTCTGATAAAGTTATAGCATATATACTACTATACTTACATACGTACATACTTACGAGTACTAGGCCTATTACAGGACTTTCTGAACAAAAATGATACTATAAACTTTGGAACTAAATTTAATATCTTCCAAGTTATGGTCTATTGGTTATCTAGTCTAACCAACCAACTCCCTGGCACTATCAAACCATGGCTGCTGCGGACACAAGCTCTACCTATCTTGAACTAATGTTTTTCAGTCATTCCCTGTATAATTTGCCTTCCTCAAATCATGATTAATGCTATTATCCCATTCATTCTTGGTCTACCTACTGGATGCTTTGCCTCTGGGTTTCCTACAAGGAGTTTCCATGTCCCTCTTTAATTCCCCATTATATTACATGTATTGACTATCATAGTCTATGAGACTTAATCGTTATTACATCTTATTTCCTATGTAGCTCACTGTTACGTAGTCTTCTCCATTCACCCGTCTTTTCGTCTCTCTTTGGTCCAAAAATTTTCCTAAGAACTTTGTTCTCAGATATTCGTAATATTTTCTCCTCCCTCAAATAAGAGCCCATGCTTATCATCCATATAATACAACTGGAAGAATAACAGTTTAATATGTTTCCAGTAGTCCAACGCTGTTGTCTCAAGGTAGCGTGCTGCCTTGTCACGCAGCGGGCTCGGGTTCGATTCCCGATCGGGACACAGCTCCTGGATGAGGTTTCTTTCGGAGTTTTTCATCACCTGTAAGACAAATGTCAGGAAGCTTAGGGCCCAACGATCCCCGAAAATCATCTGGCCACCATCACCATCATCATCATCATCCTTATCATCATCATCATCCTTATCATTATCATCATCCTTATCATTATCATCATCATCTTTCACCGGCGTGGAAAGCAACGGGAAGCTACCACACCTATATTTCCCTAGTAAAGCTGCAATGCATAGCATGAGAATGCTATGTATGCAGTGAAAGACCTGCTCTCGGGTAGAATTACTATGGAATGATGGATTTTTTTCAGTTTTACTTTTCTGAGAGAAGGTGGTTGACAAGAGTCCATGTAATTCGTAATAGCATGCATTTCAAGAAGTAAGCCTATGTTACATTTTTTCTGCACTTCATTCCTGTCTGTAATTATTGTTCCTAGGTATTTAAATACGACCACGTCTTCAAAATTTCCCTCATTTGTCATTAACTGTCTAATCATATTATATAATTTACTTTTTATATATACCATATGTTTAGTTTTATTGATGTTTAGTCAAAGCCACATTCTTAGTGTTAATCAATAGAATGTGCATGTTAGCCCTTAATATGTCTTCGCTATCGCCTAATAAATACTACATCATATGCATATACCAGCAGTTTATTAATACCATTGAGTTCTACGCCTCTTCATCGTCTAAATATTTGATGACATGCTCTGGTACAAAATTGAATAGTGGAGAGGATAGTGTATAGCCTTGTTTTAAGTCATTATGAATTTCAAGTTTAATTTAGACACATTTGATTAAGTTTTAAAGAAATCCGAAGTTCAGCTGTATACTGCACAATTTCTCCCTCTTAATTGAATCGTAGGCCTTTTTGAAGCCTAAAACAGTTATGTTCGTTATTTTATGTTAGTTTCCCATTTTTTCTAAAATCTACCTTATACTGAATAACTGATCTATTTATTCAAAATCCACATTATCGTCAAAATAGGGAATAAATCTGTATACTGATATATATTTGCTAGAATTTTATACGAATTTTTTAATTACCCAGATGTCATTTTAGTTGTTGTAGTCAGATTTACCTCTTTCCATATAGATTGGTAAGTTAATTTATTCTTTCCATTCATATGGAACATCCTCTTTTTCCAAATCATTTGAAGTACCGGTAACCGATGTTTCTCATCCGTCAAACTTTTCTCTCCCTGGTTTTTCAGTTCTGAACCTGATGAATTATACATCTTTAATTTTTCTTCCAATGCGTCTGACCCTGTGACTAATATTTATGCTTTCTGTAAATCATCATCTTCAATATCCTGTTCTTCATGTACATATAATAGTTTATAAAAGTAAATTTTCCATCTATTTAATATTATCCCGGAATCTGCAATCTAATCCCATTTTCATTCATAATTACATTTTTATAGCCTGAAACCTTTTCCTTTCTATCCTAATTCCCTGATATAATTCTCCGATGTTAATTTTTTTTTGCATTCATTTCGAGATCATTTACCTTCTCTCTCAAATATTTCCTGTTTTCTGTTTAAAAACTATCCTGTGTAATGTTAACGAACTGTTCTGAATTTACTTCATTTGGCTTGTGTAGTCAGTTCATTTTTGCTAGCTTTTTTTATTTATGATGTCCACACATTCCTCATGAAAACATTTTTTTACCTCATTTTAAAATAACGTACGCATTCTGATGCTGACAATGTATTATCTCTTATTATTTCACATTTTTTGTTAAATTAGTTCCTTCATCGGTTGCCACATTTTCGTCTGAAGATTCCATCCAGTATTTCAAATCTATTAGCAATTTTGATCTGGTATTCATGCCACAATTCATTATTTCTCAAGTTTTTTTGATCCAATTTTTTTCATAATCATCTTTAGAATTTGTTCCTCTCAAAAGCGATAACCGTCTATTCTATTGTTTACCACCACTGTCAATTATATCATCACTTTCTTTGATATACTCTTCACAACGTGTTCTCGATATGATCGCCATCGATTGTTATATAAACCTTCCACACTATGTCTAACAGGATCGCGCCGTCTTTTGAGCACCTATTGGTTTCTCAAATTAAGCACTTCCTTCCTGATAGAGCGATACTGAAGTATGGAGTGTAATAAATTGATTGCTCTTGTGTTTGTTACAGATTTAATACAAGTTATACTGCGTAACAATAAAAAAAAATGTTCTTATTTGTTTCTTTGCATAGTGCTTAAAGTTTAAAAACATGCTTCGCTTAGAAAATAAGAACTGAATTAGAAGTAATTAAGATTAGGAAGCATGGTTATAGAAACTTTCTTCTTTTGTCGAATACTACCTCATATGTATTGGAATATTTTTTAGAACACCGTCTTGTATACTCCCCTTTCATTGGCTAAGGATATTCGAAGGAATATAGCTATTTAGGCAGTTATCGTGAACAGATTTATTAAATGCCCATTATATATATATATATATATATATATATATATATATATTATTTGCGCGATGGTGCGTTTTGTCGTACTTAAAACAATGGCGACCATGATTGAAAGTTCAACTTCCTACATTTCGGGGTTGCCAAGCTAAATAACTATACTGTAATAAAGTAACTATACTGTAATATTACGTATTACAGAACCACGTGTGGGAAGTAAAATCACTGCCCTCTATGTATAATACGTACAATGTATATACAAAAAATATCCAAAAGATAGTGTTAATATACATTATACGAAACAAATCACTGTATTTTAAATGAACTGAAGTTTATTTGAAACAATATAAAACAATAAATACGTACTTGCCGCCATTTTATCACTAATTGATCTCACGGCCTCTTGTAGTTTCTACTAATAAACATTGTCCACACTGTTAACGTAGGCCAATTGCTTTTAGTGAACGCAAAAATTTCCAACAAATATGTTATTATTTTAATATTATTTATTCTTTTCAGAACGCAATCGAGCAAAAAATAATGTATAACCCACATTTGTGAAGCGTTTTACAGAATCGAGGAAAATGTTTAGAAATCGAGCGATAGCGAGGTTTTTAAACATTTTCCTCGATTCTGTAAAAAACACTTCTTAACTTTATCGTAATATACTATAACGGTTTAGTGGGCAGAAGTTTTGTTTTTTACTCAGCATATGACTATCAGTTAAGGAAAGTAAGACGAGTTTGAAGACTATCAAAATCGGATCATTATGAGTGTGGAGTAACCAGAAGCGAAAATTTATTGAACGTTCTAGCGGCCCAATTTTTTTATTTTTCATAAATAAACACGGAATATCCCATTAAAAAAAGAGGTATTTTCGTAATACCTGTATAATCCAATCATTGGGAGTGGGGGTTTACCTGAAAAAAAAAAACAAAATTTGAAAATCGCTCTAGCGGCCCAATTTTTTTATTTTTCATAAATAAACACGGAATATCCCATTAAAAAAAGAGGTATTTTCGAAATACCTGTATAATCCAATCATTGGGAGTGGGGGTTTACCTGAAAAAAAAATTGAAAATCGCTCTAGCGGCCCAATTTTTTTATTTTTCATAAATAAACACGGAATATCCCATTAAAAAAGAGAGGTATTTTCGAAATACCTGTATAATCAAATCATTGGGAGTGGGGGGTTTATCTGAAAAAAAAAAACAAAATTTGAAAATCGCTCTAGCGGCCCAATTTGTTTATTTTTCATAAATAAACACGGAATATCCCATTAAAAAAAGAGAGGTATTTTCGAAATACCTGTATAATCCAATCATTGGGAGTGGGGGTTTATCTAAAAAAAAACATTTGAAAAGCGCTCTAGCGGCCGCCATATTTATTTTCTCGCGACGAAACAGTATGCATACTATTTAATTAATAAAATTAATATATACTGCATAATCAGCAAAAGCGAACCATACATTCGACTTGCTTAGAATTTCGCTCAGTTTACGCAATTCCTGCGTGACGGATTTTTTTAGCATTCCATATTATAGAATATCAGATATGCGAATCATGGTTTCCGTCATTTGAGGGAATTTGAAGAGAAAATGAAGCTACGCATCATGTAATGTCCACTATGAGACGTCACTACTCGTATGTTACGCTGCAGCGTAGAGTCAACATCTGATTTGGAGCAGTTGCAATAATACTTGGCAACTAAGTGAGAATACTTTGCTCTGAAGCAAAAAACAACTCGTAACAAATTGCTTCTGACAACAGGTTAGCAAACATTTGAAATAAATTTTACTTCTTCTCTTTTACAAAATAATACGGCTCCTTTCTTTCTGCTGTGTTCATTCATACTGTTGGCAACTTCATACGTCAAAAGACAAAAAAAAAAAAAAAAAAAACTGTCGCTTGATTTGATAGGAATATAATTGGGCCATAGTAATATCATTAGTAGTGGATAAAATGTATCTTTCCTTCCTAAGACTCCTTACTCAACATGACAATTTCAATTAGTTCGAATAGAATAATTGTTATATAGTACATGCAGGGTGAAGTGATCAGCCAATGCATGTTTAAATAACACCTTATTCTGCATACCGGGGTTCGTGCGGACGCCAATCTAAAAAAAAAAAAATACATCGATGAATAAAAAAATTAGACTTCAATTTTTGAAAAATACAATTTTACTCATATTTTTATTATAATGAAATCAAAATTGAATGTCAAATACTAGAAAGAATAGCCTTTTGGGCTGTTCCAACTCAAGTGAGCTGGTCTCTCCATCACTTTTTAGGTCTTCCAAGTTCTCTCCTTCCGTTAGGTCTGTACGCAAACAGTTTTTTGAGGTAACCTCTCACTTGACATCTGTGATACGTGCCTATATCTGTCTCGGTAAACTTTTATGGCTTCAGTGATGACAATGCTGGCAAAGGTAACGGTGGAGTCATTGATAGCAAATCGATGTAGGCCTATGTCATAAATCCCTCTGAAGTCCGCGCTGTCATAACAAAAGAAACCCTGTTCCCATGTCCACATCGTGATCTCTGGGCAGTATAACCTCTGGTTATAGCAAACGGGAGAGGAAGAGAGCGAGAGTCCGGTGTTCTAAAACCGGCTATGGGTGGAACCCCATACAGAAGAACAGACACATTCAGAAACCTGGAAGTGACGAACGCACTACTGAAATCTCAACGATTAATTGGTATTCCACACTGAAGACATTACTTACCTACTTGTAACCCTCAGGAGGTAAAATAAAATATAGTAATTGGATATTGTAGAAGTATCGTTAAACATTAATAAATAGCTCGCGCACTTAAGTACCTTTGAACAGTAAGGAAATCAAACATGTTTCCAAAAGTGCCATTAAAAATAATAAATTAATGAAACTAGTGTTAGTCAAATGGTCGAAATTCGACCATAAATAACACGCCACTTTATATTATATTAGGCATTGTTAGTTTAAATTGTATTGGACCACAATCATAAAAATACAGGATGTATATTTATGTTGGAACGTAACTAATGGTGATAATATTATAAATTAGCACCCAGCATATTGAGGAATTTGGGTAGCTACAATAAGTAGCGGCTTCACGTTGAGAAAACTAGCTATAACGGCTGATGGATCCGACATGCTGACCACATGTCACCCCTACACTGGCAGGATGATCGTCTATTTCTATGATTAACGCATACTTCCCTATATCACTAGCCTATATTTTAAATGGGAACTTGGCGTTGGATTTTAGTTGCTTGCCGTTAAAAACAGCAGTTAACTATTTGTAAATTGCCTTTGTGTATCATCTGTTTCTGTGGAAGAAATTTAACTCTAGCACTATGGAGATTTTCCATAAACACTGCCTTGCAGTTAAAAACGGCAGAACTGTCTCCAATTTTTTTATCACACTGAAGATCGTCAATAGCTACAAAACAAAAAGTCAGTTGACAAACTGAGGAGAAAATGTTACTTAACTGTTTTGTCTATGCTATTTATATATAGTTAACTAACTTGCTATATTCAAATAGCTTTGAAATATAAGAAAATCAAAATCAATGTTTCTTCAAAAACATAACATTTAAGAACTATCTTTATAAAGGATCCTTTGAATGTCAATGGTCAATTGTATAGAATCATTTAGAAATACATTCCAGTACAGTTAATGAGTTAAAAATACATAGTTAAAGGGGATAATGTTCGGAGATATTGTTGTCTGAGAATTAATTTCGGAATCAGCAAAACAATAATTTTGATGATGAGATTGAGAAACCCGCCACGGTTAAATATACATTTCTAGGGATAAATATGATCAAATATCTTACTGAGTCGCAGATGTAGGTTTTCTCAGAAAAATATGCATAATTTATTATACTAGGTCTAATGACAGTAGTCAATATAGGTTTGGTATGTTTTGTGCAGTAGGTGATTTAAAATTTTTTTTTCGGTTTTATCCATGTATAATATAAATTCTAACCTCTAAAAGTGGTCAAAATTCATCATCATCATAATTATCTTAGATGCCACTACCTATTTTGAGACTGGACTCTGACAAGATCTTTCTCCATTCATCACTGTCCAACCCTTACATTCTCCATCCTTTTTTCTTGCAGTACGTTGTCCAATAAAATGTCCGGCTTCAGTCTTCTGCAGTTTCTCAACAATGAATTTTTACAGGATAGGGTTGTCAATCCTGTGCCAAACCCTGAATCTGGAGGACCAGGACCCCAATTTATATCCCGGAGTCACGGTAGCACGGCTATATCCCCAGACACTGGGTGTTCATTTTAGTGGCCTTCTACGTCACGCATGATCTAAGTTAAGTAAATTCTTCTATCCTGCCACTACACGGGGAGTTCAAAATACAAAACTCTTAATTTCTGGCCATTATTATCTAAGAACTAATGTTCCAAACCAATATTGCTCTTGAGTAATATCATTTCCAAAGAGTAGGTGACCCCCTATAATATATATGTAATTACTATTGCAGGAAACAGTTTACTTATTTTAGACATATACGCAAACAATCGCTATCACAGCACTGAAGATTTTTTTTTACATTTTTTATTTAGAGCCCCACCACCACCCCCCGGGTTACCTCGGGCATAATGCCCTTATCCCCGGGTCTGCTCTATGTCCCTAACTACTATTTAATCTTTATTGAATAAATAAACATAATGCATACAAATTTCGGGTATGCGAAGTGTAGATGTAACATAAAATAAAACGTATTGTGTGTTTGTTTGTGTCTGTGAGTTTGTGTTTAGTGATACATAAAATAAATATACATAATACTTAAAGTAAAGATAATTGTTTTGATGATACGTGATATGAGAGTAATTGTGTTTGTGTTAGTGAATATGTGTGTAATTTTTGTTTGCTGTTTGTTTGTGTTTATGTGTATGTGTATGTGTGTAATTTGTGTTTGCTGTTTGTTTGTGTTTATGTGTATGTGTGTGTGTAATTTGTGTTTGCTGTTTGTTTGTATTTATGTGTATGTGTGTGTAATTTGTGTTTGCTGTTTGTTTGTGTTTATGTGTATGTGTGTGTGTAATTTGTGTTTGCTGTTTGTTTGTGTTTATGTGTATGTGTGTGTGTAATTTGTGTTTGCTGGTTGTTTGTGTTTATGTATATGTGTGTGTGTAATTTGTGTTTGCTGTTTGTGTTTATGTGTATGTGTGTGTGTAATTTGTGTTTGTTGTTTGTTTGTGTTTATGTGCATGTGTGTGTAATTTGTGTTTGCTGTTTGTTTGTGTTTATGTGTATGTGTGTGTGTGTAATTTGTCTTTGTTGTTGTGTAATTTGTGTTTGCTGTTTGTTTGTGTTTATGTGTATGTGTGTGTGTAATTTGTGTTTGCTGTTTGTTTGTGTTTATGTGTATGTGTGTGTGTAATTTGTGTTTGCTGTTTGTTTGTATTTATGTGTATGTGTGTGTAATTTGTGTTTGCTGTTTGTTTGTGTTTATGTGTATGTGTGTGTAATTTGTGTTTGCTGTTTGTTTGTGTTTATGTGTGTGTGTAATTTGTCTTTGTTGTTTGTTTGTGTTTATGTGTATGTGTGTGTAATTTGTGTTTGCTGTTTGTTTGTGTTTATGTGTATGTGTGTGTGTGTGTGTGTGTAATTTGTGTTTGCTGTTTGTTTATGTGTATGTGTGTGTAATTTGTGTTTGTTGTTTGTTTGTGTTTATGTGTATGTGTGTGTGTGTGTAATTTGTGTTTGCTGTTTGTTTGTGTTTATGTGTATGTGTCACAGCACTGAAGAGTATTAAAGTGATCTGATTCGACCATGTCTTGCAATACACAAAACAGTTCTAGGTATAATAAGAATATTATATAGCTGACATCCGCCATAGCGTACATGCTTCAGACAATACTCCACAAACCGGAAGATCGCTGGTTCGATTCCCGATGGGTTTATGATTTTTAAACTGGTCTAAACTTTCTGGCGGCACCGTGACACTGGGAACGACACAGTCTTTAACGAAAATATTACGGATGCATGTTCTAGCTTTAAATACGGATCACCAAGAGAGCTGATATCTCGGGCCTTTGTCTACAAAAAGTGGAACCTTAATCTCCTAATACAACAAGGTCTGTAGTAATACATTTATATTTTACCTAAGTTTAATTCACATTTATATAAATATCTGTGTAGTAAATTAAGAAATTTGCTATACCTTTTTTCCTATCCTAGAGTATTGACTTGATTTGCGTAGAATAGATATTGGATATGAAGTAAACAATTTTTTCTGATTCATTTTAATATAAATAATATTAGAATACATGGCATGAAATAAGAGTTTGTTGTTAATGTTTTGCAAGAAGAATTGATAATGTTGAAACCGCGTCTTATTGCTTTTTAATTAAAGAAAATCAATGGAAAGATAGTTCCAATGTATGTACCCATAATTTTGTGAAAAACGGACTAGTAGTCATTATCGTTATAAAGAATACACTCCCATACATTTTTTTTTAGAAAATTATACATTTCCATTTCAAAGCCTGTTAAGATATTGGATTGTATTTCATGTTGGTATTTAAAATCTCCGATCTATTTTACTTGTATATTGCACAATAAAGCAGAAAGATAAAAAAATACATATTTAAAAATCTGCTAAATATATTTGTAGAAGTTGATAGATTAAAAGTAAACTTTATTATTTATCGATTGAAATATATCCAGTGACTAATTGAAATGAAGATTTATTACTTTTTACCAGCTCGACAAGTTTTAACTGTTGCCGATTTTCTGCCACCACACTTTGACGGTTTCCCACAAACTGTTTTGGACGGTTTAGAAGCCCTCACTGGACCTGGACAGGTTTTCTTTTTCGTTTCAGATGTTTTCACAACCACAGGTTGGTAAAAAGCATTACTTGGTCCTGGGCATATTCTTCTGGGCCCTGCACACATTCCGGGTCCGGGGCACATCGAACCCATTCCTGGACATGGAATTCTGCCGCCTCCGTAACCGTAAGGTCCGAATCCCTGTCCACCATATGCACCTCCTGGACCACCATAACCTCCTGCTCCTGGGCCACCATACATTCCTGCACCTGGGCCACCAAACGCGCCTCCTCCTGGACCACCGTACATTCCAGCCCCTGGACCACCAAAACCTCCAGTTCCCGTTCCAGGACCTCCATAACTTCCAGGCCCTCCATAACTTCCAGGCCCTGTACCCTGCTCATAGCCTCCACTTGCACCAGTTCCTCCACCTTTCTTTCCTCTTTCTCCAACTTTACCATGTCCAGCTTTCTTGCCTCCGCCGTAACCACTTTTTCCCGTAAAGCTTCTTGAGCCTCTCCCTCTTCCCCCACCACCACCTATATCTTCCTTTGATGCAAAACCTTCTGGCAGTAACAGTTTTGAAGGTTTCCTCTTTTGTTGATATCTGTTCGTACCTCCATAACTGGGAAAACAGGGAATGTATAAAGATCTCCTACAATCTCTGTAGCAGTCTGTGCTGATGCGAGGACATACAGGTGATTTACAGGAACCTCTAGGAAAGATACTAGATCCTGTTTGACAACCCTGTCTACAGCAAGATGGACGACAGATGTCTACATCTTCTGGCATATCACCTACCCAGTGTTGGTCCACACCACATCTGCAAGGATCAACAGCATAAATGCCATCTACTTCTTCTGGTATAACATCCAAGGCGTTACATGTTCTGCCGTTCCATAACTTGGTGTATATAGGAGAATCTACAAAACGTTTCCCAAAGCCGCATCTCCCTGAAGGATCGTAGATATCTCTGTAGTCGGAGTCTTCTGATATGGTAGACAAGTTATCAAAATAGCTCCTGTCTTGATCAAGGCAGGAGACGTCTCCCTGATAGTTCCAGGCATCTTGGTGCAGGGGTTCAGAAACGTTGAACTCTAGATCTAGATCAAAATCAGAGTACATTCTTCCTCAGTCACTTGTCCCCATTTTATCATGTTAAGCCTGTGAAAAGAGCATAATTAACTGTTAAAATTATAAACATTTTATTTATTATAATTTAATGTTCTTGTTCATATATATATATATATATATATATATATATATTGCACTGAAATCAAATGACGGGCTACCATGAAACGCTTAGATCAACCATGATAAACTGATCTTCAACTCGATTTGGAGCATAATTACTCAGTACTTGCGAAGTAACAGAGCATGTGGATAAAGAGGTGAGGGGAAATGGTTATTTATATCTTCCCTTCCTCGACAGCACAGTGGCAGTCCACATGATGATTTGTGTCCATATTCATCTACCATATCTTATTACAGAACAAGATAATGCTGAGAAGTGTTTAATTTTTAATAACTCTAGCCACGTACATTTCTTTTAAATTTATTGTATTATTATTAAAGATGAATCTTTATATTTTGTTGTTACTTTGATTATAACATCTTAAGCTCAAAATTATTAAATAATTTCATAAATTTTTTTTGTTAATGATACTTATATCAGTAAAACCAGTTTTATTCTTTGTTTGTAAAAGTAGCCTAATGAAAATATTTTGAAGAAAATATTCATAAGTAACGTCACGAGTGATTTCCAATTTATCTAGAGAATTTGGAAATCAAGAGTGGCATTTGTTACGACTATTTAACGAATACAATTAAGCTGTTTACTCACAAATCATAATTTAACTATAGTCATTTTAAAATATTTATATATTTAATGTAAACGACGATATTTGAAAACAAATGAGAAACGATAGGTATGCTTCATCTGCTTCTTTTGTTTATCACTGCAACCAGATCATACTATTTATTGCCAAAGGAACGCAATATTGCAAGAATGCTTTCTAGGGGAGAAAAAATGAAACACATCAAACTGTATATTAATTAATTTCTGATGTCGTATGATGTAAATATGATAATTATATTTTTCTGGATCATTACCTGGGAAAAAATACATTTAAGAAAGTGCAAACAGTGGTTTCTTTTTTTTTTGGAGGTATAATAAATTGCTACAAATGTTTTTATATTAACTCCTGCAAGCGCTATGTGTTGACATCTATGCACTATATATATATATATATAATCTGGTAGCCGTATTTCCTATGGGCTCAGTCACTGCAAAATAATTGTCAGACCTGTTCAGAATATTAAAAAGGAGGAGTTTTCTTTAACATGGTAAATATAACACTGATAAATATTTCGTGAAACACGACTGTGATCGGTTGTAAAACAGAAATCATTGAAACGTGATTGGTCATTGACTCCCATTTGGGGCATGAGTTAAATAGTCAATAGAAATGAAATACCTTTCTTTCTCCTACAATAGTTCTTCATTCAATTTGGTCAGTTTTTTGCAGATCCTTGTATATAGTAATAATAATTACTAATAATAATAATCATCATAGTACATTCACGAATTTAGACCACGTGTTGACCTGTTTCGGCATCAAGAGAAACACCATCTAAAAGTCTTTTGAGTGGACATCCTGGTATTCTTCTACCTGCAGGTTGATATCTTAACATTTGTTTGGATATCCTGTGATCTTCAATTCGATGAACATGTTGCTTTCATCTTGACTTATAACCAGAAACTTTGTTTTCTAAAGGTTCCGTGAGCAATTCTTCTAAGATGTGTTCTTTTTTTATCTAGTAGTGTGTATCCTGCAGTCCTCCGAAGGTATCTCATTTTAGCAGATAATAATAATATTAATGATAATAATAATTTTAATAATAATAATTTTAATAATAAAAATAATTTTAATAATAATTTTAATAATAATTATAATAATATTATAATAAAAATAATTTTAATAATAATTATAATAATATTATAATAAAAATAATTTTAATAATAATAAAAATAATAATTAATAATAATATTATTTTATAGTCCACCGCTGTGGTCTCGAGGTAGCGTGCTGCCTTGTCACGCAGCGGGCCCGTGTTCGATCCCCGATCGTGCCAGTTTTTCTGGGTGAGGTTTTTATTAGGGTTTTTCTTCACCTGTAAGACAAATGTCAGGAAAACTTTAAGGCCCAAACGGTCCCCGAAATTATATGGCCATCATCATCATCCTTATCATTATCATCATCATCATTATCATCATCATCATTATTATCATCATCATCATTATCATCATCATCATCCTTCACAGGTGTGGAAAGCAACGGGAAGCTATCACATCTACAATTCCCTAGTAAAACTGCAAGCATAGCATCAAAATGCTATGATTGCAGTAAAGGACTTGCCTTCAGGCTGAATTACTATGGATGGATTATTTTATAAAACAGTTATATGACAAATCAGATTAAATTTTTATGGATTTGAAACAGGGTCTCTTACTTTAATGGAGGAGAAAATATTACAAGTATTCTAGAATAAAGTCCTTACGAAAAATTTTTAGGCAACAGATGTGAACAAACAGGTGAATGGAGACTTCATACCCGTGAACCATATGACCTTTATGGCAAACCAGATGTAATAAGAGCAGTTAAGACTTCTAAACCGCGATGGGTAGGACATGTGGTACGAAGGGGAATGAAAGTGGGCATGGGAACATCTAGCAGGAAAGCCTAAACGAAAGTAAGTAAATAGGTCCTAAATGATTTGGGATAATAATATTAACCACTATAAATGAGGGAAGTGAATAATACAGGGAATGATTGGAACAGATTAGCTTGGGATAGGTTGTATGGAGAGTTTATATCCGCGTGACCATGAACTCCCTTGTTCGATAGTGCCAATGAGTTAGTTAATTATTATTATATGACAACCAGCAAAATGTGCCGGTGCAACATCGTACATGTACCACATATTGTGACATTGCTGAAGAGGAATATCCTCAAGCATTTCTGAAAGATGATGCTACAGAAACCGAAGGTACTTCCGTCAATTGAGTTTTTTTGGAAGAATATATGGCCCAATGAGACGATGAACTAGTACCCCTACTCACGGGGCCAAAGAGAAACATTGTTGATTTAGTGATACATGAACAGCATATGGTTTTACGTCACTCCATATATGAGTATTGTGATAATTAAAAATGTAATCTTGCGTGAACCTCGCTCCGTCGTCAAATAAAATTTTACTTGCAAAATTCGGGTTGGCGACAGCTTGTTGTTGCATTCACTGATTAAAATTCAGTCTTGGACCAAATTCCGTAACACGAAGAAATGTTATCCGTTGGAAGTGATAAGGGTGCAGTGAATTACGATGTATAATTCCCCATGCACTACTGTGGCCTTTTCCACACACTAATTTGGGAAATCTCCTGGTTTACGTTCCTGGAGAGTTTTTTGTTGCTTCCAATACCATTTCCTCAACTTCAGGCGTAATTTGCAGGCCTCTCTGCTAACCTATCATGTCCATTTTCTCTCAGTTGTACCCTTGTGAATGTACAACTTTCGGTTACCATCGACAAAGGCACGCTTCTTGGTACAAGCATACAGCCTCCCTTGCGTTGTCGTTAGCCCTACCATAAATGAAATGCATATCCGCATACTGTTCATTGCTTTAAGATTGTTCTATGTTTGCTACAGCGCAACTAACGTGTCTGCTGGTACCTTTTTAAGACTGTGAATGGTCTTGTTGGTTTGATTACAACTCCACCTCTGGGCAATGTTCAGTTGTGTAAACACAGAGAAAACCTCAGACTGCTTCTAGCGCTCAAGGAGAAAAACCACAATGTTTACAAACAATGTGGTCGGTGGCGAATCGTAACCATACATTCGCCAGTTCCTCACAAACTGTTCGTTTGGGGATCCATGTTTACTGAGGTTGTTTTGGTTGTATGATAACGTACTGTCTAATGTTTCAGTTTGCCCTATCACTTACAATACACCCTGTATATTCTGTTTACAATTTTTAAAATATAATAATACTAAAACACTTTAAGACTATAATTAAAATAGATATAATAATAATAATAATACAAATAGGCATTATAAAAATAATATCCAAATCATTTGATATGGCATCATTATTTAAGTGCAGTTATACGAACCGCCACTGTATTCACGTCCCCTGTCTGTTGCTCCCCTACCTTATGCCTCTCACTTATGAAAGTAGAGCAATTTGAGCTGTTCTCTAGAGCAACGAGGTGATAGCATCTGGCTTAAATCATGAATTAAGATACGTCATTTTCTGACAAAATTATAACCTAATTTTAATCCGCTAGATATATTTCCATTCTCACAATTTAACTTTGCATATGTGTATGTAGTGTGCAGTATGAGTTAACAGTTTATTTGAAGAATTATCAAAAGTATTGTTAAATTTTATTTTCTAAGAATGTTAATCTTCTACAATAGGTCCTATTCAGCTTGCAAGTCAAAGGTCAATAATATAAAATATTTTATAGCTATAGATGAAACAAAGATGTTATATTTAACTTAAAAATGCACCTTAAGGCACTTAAATATTTTTTTTCAATGTGACCAAGCCTATTGGTCTTGTGATAAGAGCTTCTGGCTACAGATCAAGAGGTCTTGGGCTCGCTCATACCATAGGAATTTTTCCTTAAACAGAATTATTCCTGTGGTCATCCATGGCCTGCAATTTAGGTTAAGTGCCACGTTATCATTTATCACCCATCATATAATCGGGGTAACGTAACTCCACCTTTCAGACTTCCCAACCTCAGCAGTGGATTACAACTCCGTCAAAACTAGACAGACTAGTGGCATTGTACAAAAATAAATATATGTTCAATTACATTTTTGTTCTTGGAAACAACACTGGGGACTCGACATGCTAACCACATGTCACCCCTACACTGGCTGTTGATCATCTACCTCTGTGATTGACACATGTGGATGCGAATGGCCAGCAGCCGGATGGTAAAAGGGCAACCGCTGAAAAGTGGAAAAACCCTCAATCGGAAAATCGGAAACAACACACAAGTAAATGCATCTTCATAAATTTCAAAATGTAGAAGCTTTTTCAAACGTCTACAAACGAAGTTGGTCTAAATGCAAACACAGAAAAAGCGAAACATTTAGAAATGCGCCGTGATTGATATTCAGCAGAAAGTGTAACTAACTCACTGACATTTTCCAATATTGTTATTTTTTTCACAATATCATTATAATATTATAACTCACTGACACTAAGCTGTTTTTTTTCAACTATTCCCTGTATAATTCACCTCCCTCAAATGATGGTTCGTTATTCTCGCACTTCAATCTTGGCCTTCCTACAGACGTTTTTCTTAGACTCTGCAAGAAGTTTCCATGCCACTCTATCATTCCCCTTCCTTACTGCTTGTCCTGCTCATTGCAGGTTATCAGATTTAATTTTTCTTTTTGCATATGGTTTCGCACGAAGATAACGCACAAAATATTGATAAAATATGATTTACATCTTCTTGACAACTTGTTTTATCTAAATAATTGTTAAATGATTCTCGTCTACATATCTACAATTAGTTTTTTTATGTTCTGCCACTTTCCTTATTTTACTTATGTTATCTGTTTTAATTCTGATCGTTACAAAATAAAAAGTGTTTACTTTAAAAATATGATTTATATTGTGTACTAATAAAGATTCTAATTTTTTAGTATATTTATGAATACACTCCGCTATTTCTATTAATCCTTTTTTACCTAACTGTTATGAAGTTTTCTCTATTCTCATGTCTGTTCGTCTCACTTAATTTAAGTTCTTTATCTCAAATACTTGTAATATTTTCTCCTACCTTAAAGTAAGAAGCATTCATATAATAGGCCCATAACTGGAAGAATAACCGCTTTATATATTTTTACTTTAACTTTTCTTGAGAGAAGTTGGGATGAAAAGAGTTCCTCTAAAACATAATAGCATGCGTTTTCAGAGTTTAGCCTAGATGTTTAATTCCTTTCTGCCTCTCATTCCTCTTTGTAATTATTACTTCTACGTATTTTAATTCAGCCACTTCTTCAAAATTTCCCTGATATTTCGTAATAGTCTATCCCCATTTAACAATTCATTTTTTACATGTGACCGTATGTTTATTTTATTGATATTTTTTCCAGCTTCAGTTTCTTACTTTTATGTAATAGAATGTTTCAGATTTGTATTCCTCACTATCCCCTCTATCTCATCAGTATATTAGATATCAGAATTAGATTCGTTTGGCTGAGGATAAAGGCTATTGGGGCGCCTTTAATGTATCCCGAATTAAATGTAGGCCCCTATATGTTCCATAAGTTGTAGGTCGGGTAAGATTGCTAAATTTCAATCTACTGTAATTTATCATAAGTAATTCCACGAGTGAATTCCAAATTACCGATAAATTCTCTACTCACGAAGTGAGGAGTGAATTGATCTAGAGAATTTGGAAATCAAGAGTAGCATTTGTTAGGACTATTTACGAATAAAATTAAGCTGTTTACTCACAAATCATTATTTAAATATAGTTATTTTAAAATATGTATATACATTTAATGTAAATGACGATGTTTGTAAACAAATGAGACACGTTATGTTTCACTTGTTTATCACTGCAACCAGATCATATTATTTATTGCCAAAGGATCGCAATATTGTACGAATGCAACCCTAGTGGAGAAAAAATGAAACACGTCAAACTGTATATTAATTAATTTCTGATGTCCTATCATGTAAATATGTTAATTATATTTTTCTGGAACGTAAATTCCTGGGAAATAATACGCTTAAGAAAGTGCAAACTGATTTTTTTGGGTATAATCAATTGCTACAAATGTTTTTATATAATATCCCACAAGCAATCTCTGCTAACATTCGTGCACCATATATACAATCTGGTATCCTCATGCACTCACTGTGGGTGATGCTATGACCTATTTAGAATGCTAGAGGAGCTTGATTTTAAAGTGATAAAATTAAATTGATAAAATCGAGGCGAAAAACGACTGTGTTGTAAATAAAAAAATCATTGAAATGTGATTGGTCATTGACTCCCATTTGGGGTATGATTTAAATAGTTAGTTTTAGTAATAAGTTAATATGAATAATATTTATCTGAAATCTAAGAAAAATATTTTTAGAACATTTTTGGAACAAGAAGTCATTAAATACAGTACATTAATTCTGATAATATAATTATAAAATATATATCTGTTTATTGGTCTGTTTGGATATAAAAATGGTTTCTTTGAAAGGAAGGTTATCGCAGCAGTGACTCGTGTCATAATTATTCTTTCTAAGTTACACATTTTAAATATATAATTATCATCTCTGGCCAAGTCGTTGAAATATTATAGTAAACAACATACAAATATAGCGTTTTTCATTCATAAATTATCTTAATGTGCTCATACTTCATATTCTATCATTCATTAAATGACTCATCCTTGTAGGAAAGTCTCTTACGCCCTAATATTAATGATAATAGTAATACTAATACATTTTCATTACTATTAAAGGCGATCAAACTGTGTTACTCCCGGTTTGCTCTTGTAAGCGAGAGCGGCCTTGAGGGAGTGGGTCCACGTGAGTCTTGTGTACAGGTAACAAGAGCTCGAGAATGAGAATTCCCGATATATCTCGCAGATAGTAACAATAATGAAGTCTTACAGTGTTTGTACCACATGAGAAATGTTAACTAATGTTATTATGTAGTGGAAACGTACATTTCTCAATCACCAAAGGAATTCTTTCTTATACAAATAAACTTTTTCTTATTATTATTATTATTATTATTATTATTATTATTATTTTTTTTTATTGCTGATGAGCCCATGTAGGACTACGCAAAGTACTTAGAGACGTTTCCTTTGAGCCCAAATTTCTTTCATTCTTTTGCTATGAGCTTGTTTTCTATCATCTGTCCAAGTTGTTCCAGGTTTTTTCTTCGGTTTGTCCTCTTGGTCAACTTACCACTTATTCACCTTAATTCTAAATATATCTCTGTTTGGGATATCTTCTTTAGTAATTCCTGCCAATTATAAGTCCTTTTTGACTTCATCAATCCACTTCATAGTATCCACTGGATCTTTACTTCTATTTTCGAAGAATTCCATTATCTGTTTTGTAAGCCTATTTGAGTTCATTCGTTTAATATGGCCATACAATTTGAATCTTCGTTTTCTAATATCGCTATGAATGTCTGTATATATTTTTATTTCCTTTATTATTATTATTATTATTATTATTATTATTATCATTATTATTATTATTATTATTATTATTATTATTATTATTATTACTGATATATAAATCTATAAAACATTTAAGGTTCATTCCATATGAAATTGGTAAAAAAATTATAAAAACTGAAATCGCCTCTTCAAAAGTTTACAATTTGTTATTAGTGAAACATTATGATGTACTGAACATCTAAACTGATTTTCAAGTCTCAGTTTAATACACCGTAATTAAATAATAATGGAAACTGTCAATTTATCGTAATTTTAAAAGGAACCTTTTGTTTGAAATAAATCTCTCAAAGTGTAACTTCTGCCTGAACTTTAAACGATAGCCTCATTATATATAATTTCATGTATCTATCGCTTAATATTTACATTATTATATGGTACATTTACGATTGGTATTTGTATTTTTCTAAACGGCATAAATTGAATTAATATACAATTGACCATTTTAACAATTTTATATAAATAAATAATAAATTATTCCGTACTGAATACCTATTATCCAATATTTTTATTTATTGGTAGATGAAAGGAAACCTCGTAATTTATACATTTCTAACAATTTTGCATGAAGATAAATTGACGTAAAATCTACACACACGTTTAGTGTTTCGGAGTAAATTTTATTTTCAGTAGTAAGTACATATTTAATTTTTTTCACGTGTAATATTCAGGAAAAGTAGATTATAGAGGGGATGATTGGAAAATATTAACTCGATATAAGGATGTGTGTGGAGCTTATGTCCGTGCTGACATTAGTTAGTAATGTACAGATATATATATGTATATATATATATATATATATATATTATATATATATATATATATTCAAAGCGGAAGTCTTGTAGAATGTAGGCTTCATCAAATTATTTATGTATTACATTCGAGCGGGAGTAAATATGTACTTCGCCGGCTCTAATTACTATTAATATTAGTATTTTATAGTGGTGGTAGCTGTAGCAATACTAAAACGTAATAAAAGTGACTACAGTGCTAAGAACATGTACAGAAAGTGTTTAAGGAAAGGATTCCTGAATTAGTATACAAATGGAAATGAATGGAAAAAGGCGACATGATAGAGGTAGGCCAGAAATTATTGTACGTAAAATCTTCATCTATCTGAAAAAGATGGATTGATCAGGACGTAAAAATCTTGAATGTGGGTATCTTCGGAAGGGTAATAAAACTATCATTTTTCGTTTCGATGATTTATGACAGGTAAAAGAACCTCAAACCTGAAAAAAGAGGCCTCGGAGCAAAATTTGTCAGCCTGTTAATGATCGGATTTCAATTGCGATGCTAATGATCCACACTGTTAAGGAGCGTCATTAAATTATATATACATTACAGAAAAACCTTTGTGTTAGGTACAAATAAATAAAAGTTATATTTTACGTAAATTATAGCGATATTTTTGGCATAAAATATTATATATTTGTAAAACTTTTCATTTTATATACCGATAATTTCTGAATCATAAGAAACATTTCAATTGTTTTTTAAACAATATTTAATTTAATGAGGTAAAAATATCTTAGTACTTACTTCACATAATGATTTTGAACACAAATTATGAAATGGAAAAATTTAACTAAAATTTGATGTGTCAATATATCTTTTAACGTTACCATGGAATTGTTTTAATGAATTAGGTATTGTTGTTAATAATATGATCTTAAAATTTATGATTTTACTGAAATAATTTCTAATATTTGGTTATTAATTTTTAAAGGAATATATTTGTTGTGGATGATATGCAATCTATGCAGGTTGGTAAAAAGTTTTAAAAACTTCCAATTTTGGAATAGATCTCTGCCTAAATGCGTAATTAATCCAGAACATCTTGCATTATATGTATTACTGATTAATGAAATACATTATTTATACTGTAATTTATAATTTTTTCAGTATCTACTTTAAGTGATATTTGCTTCGGTGGTCTAGGGGTTAAGTCGAGGATTAAAAGTCCGGATGGGGCTGATGGATTTTTATACGATGGAAAAATCCAAGGGACAAGTTCTCCAGGGGAATTTAAACCGTGGGTCCCAAGTCTGAAGATTTTCGGCTCGTAAAAGAATTTCAGGCTTAAATCAGAACCGCTAAGCAAAATTGAATCGACTTTTTTTCCATCCAAATAACACTTTTTTTCTCTCTAGGTATTTCTGTGAGGCGATGAGCTAACCACTTGTCAGTCGCTGACATATGTGGGGAAATAAGCATAACTAAATTAGCTTAGTTAAGTAATTCCTACATGGGAACGCCATTTCCCGACGTGGAGATGTATGGGTGTATAGAAATATACTTCATGAGATGGAATGCAAACTAATTTGTAATTATTATGTAATCTATCAGATCCGTTTTGTAACTGTCCAAATGGCATACTACATGTCTACACTTAGATTCAACGTAGGAAGTTACTGTGTGTTTGGAATAAAGAACTGGGTTGCCATTTTAACAGTATTTTTCTGAGAGAAATACTTATATCAAACTGAATATTGGAACACAGCAGGTACATAGTTGTAAGTTGTAGCCGTCCAAGCCACCCCGTCTTAAGAAAAAACAGTTACCACTTGTCACTGAGCTCGTGCGGATCTATACTATCCTGTGTGAAAGTGTCGACTCTCACATTTACTGTAAATATAGTTTGCATGCCGTAAAAGAAAACCTATGTTTCTTAAATGTATGGTACATAGATTTGGAAAAAAGAACTGCTAACCTTGCCCCTTCACCCCTCCCTAAACAAACAAATACCGTTATTATGAGTTTGGAAACATCTACCCTCTGTAGGTAGGGGGAGTCTGGCGTATCCCATAAGGTCTGTGGTAACTTCCTGGGTTGAATTAGAGTGTAACATATATAACTTATTACCCTGTAAATAAATCACCGAATACCATGGGCTCCTCATATCAAATCACTTGGTCAACATCCTTGAAGAATTGTCGATAGACTTCCGATTCATCCTGTATACATGAAGATATAAATGGACAAACAAACAGAAAGTGCGAATCTTACAGATACTTTTATGAACTCAACATCGTATTAATACTCTTAGATTCTTTTTTTAATTTTTTGACACCTAGTCTTCAATATTTTATCCCTACTTTAAATCTTTCGATTAGAAAATTCCACAATCCTGTGATAATTTCCAGTTTTCTCCTGTAAATTCTTGCATAGGGACACTTTGTGGTTTGAAGACAGCTCAACTTCTGTTGAGACGAGAGACAATTAGAATGGAAGTTCTCTGGAATATTGGATTCCGATTGCAGTCTTCACTTCTTGTCATCATTAACATCGAAATTGATTCAGTTTTTATATAATGCTTGTTTTATTTGCTCCGTTTAAAACTCGGAGATTTTATAGTCAATTACATATCTGAAATACATTAAACTATAAATAGCAAAAAACTTAAAGTTAGTCAGCTATATGGGAATCTAATATATATATAAAAAATGTTTGTTTGTTCGTACTTTATGCGCGGCCATACCGTTAATCCGATTTTGATGTTTTTTTTTTGCAAAATGTTCAGGAGACTCCCGGGATGAACATAGGCTATAAGAGAGTTTTAATACTCAACCCCTTCACCCCTAATAATCACCCTTTGTAGTGAACAAGTGAAATAAAATCCGTATTTTGACGCTTAAATGGCTTACGCTGCTTAAACCATAACAAATACACCAAATTAATTTACACAGAATTGAATATCTCAAAAAACTCTATAAAAAAAGTCCGCGACAACATATGTTTATCTTCTGCGAATAACTCACAATAACCATTTTTGTCTTTCATTGATGCCAAGAAGATTGGGATAAGTAGATTCCCGGGCAAGCGTCCTCTGCCATACCGTTCATCCGATTGAGATGTGGCTTTTGAAAAATGTTCAGGAGATTCCGGGGATGAAGATAGGCTATAAGTGAGTTGTAATACTCAACCCCTTCACCCCTAAAAATCACTCTTTGTAGTGACAAACGTGAAATAAAGTCCCTATTTTGATGCTTAAATGGCTTACGCTGCTTAAACCATTACATATAACCAAATTAAAGTACACAGAATTGAATATCTCAAAAAACTCTACAAAAAAGTCCGCGACTTCATATGTTTATCTTCTACGAATAACTCACAATAACCATTTTTGTCTTTCATTGATGCCAAGAAGATCGGGATAAGCAGATTCCAGGGCAAGCATAACAGCTAGTGGTAAAAACACATTAACATTTATTTATGAGTAGCAGCGCACGCCGGGTATTACCTAGTATTTAATATTTCTTTATAGTGTATGGAGCTTTAACGCCGTATTTATCTATTTTAGCCATTTTAATAAAAATATTATGCTTTTATGACTCCTTTACCTTAATCATTTTGATTGTTTAAACATTTTTTGATTGAGTTTTGAAGTTCAGCCATTTTTTTAATTTTTAAAATATTTTCCTTAGAGACTTTGAAATTTTGACGGCTTATCTTATTTTATTTTAAATTTTTAGTTATTGGATAAAGTTCTGATGGTATCTAGATGTATTTATTATCTAGGAAGATCATAGGCTGCTAAAGAATTTAAGTTGAAAGATGTTACGAGAGTTCATTTGACCCGAACACCATAATCATCTAGGCATATCATATTTATCTTGTTTAGTAAGAATGTAGAATGAACGACAAATTTTCTCTCAAATCTCCGTGCTCTCTCGCTGGTGGCCTTAACTGACTATTAAGCTCATAGACCGATAATTTTACCTCTTCCTGTTGATAATCTTGCCTCTTTCTGTCAATAATTTTGCCTCTTCCTATTCGTAATTAGAGATATCTCCACAAATTAACTTCTTTGACAAGGATATCGATTCAACAATGTACGATCGATATGGTACAGCAAGAAATGCCAAAAGAAAACAATATAAAAAATTACCAAAAAAAAGGTTCTGTTGCTCTAAAAAATTATTAAATGTTATATAATGAATCTGCATTATTGTTAATAGGTATTTCACATACAATCATCTGTTACTGATTTTTCCCAAGCCCAAAGAGATTTAACAATAAATATGTGTTACTTATAACTATACAGCTGGCTTAGAAATCGCCCGGGAGTAAGATTGGAATATATAAACTCTTCTTATTATTCATAATTTGTAGGATTTTCATCCTGTTTATTTTCAAAATCACTCCTCGGATGAAGACATATTGGATGTGCGTTCACTGTCTATCCATCTCTTGGCTGGTCTTCCTCTTGTTCTTCTCCCGTCCAGTGGTCTATTCTTCTTTAGCTCTTTTTGCAAGTCGGTTGTCTTCCATTCTTTCTATATGACTTTTCCAATATTATCGTCTATCTATAATAAATTTGGTAATGACGTAACGTCACATTTGGTAAATATTAAATATTATAATTATTTTTAGCATCTGATGTTGTATTATTCGCTAAATAGTCACTCCAAATCCATCGCGAGATTGAGTTTTTCATTAGACAAAATCACTCGCGACTCTGTCTCTCGTTATTATTTCATAAAAACACAACCTCTTGTTAGATTACTGTTGATAATTCATCCAAAGAGATCTTCCCTGTTTTATTTATCAGTTAAAATGCATGTACAACCTTAGATACGGAATTTGATCTGTCTTATAAAACTAAATTCCTCTTTGGGCTAGTTTCATGCAGAAGTGTGCACACGTGGACAGAATGAAGAGAAAATTGTCCACATATATTATTCGACCTGTTCTATCTATCGTACTCGTATGTATCGTGTGTTCGAATGATCGGAACTTATTAAAATGTACATTCCAGAAGATCGGTCAAATTCCGTGCGTAAAGTTGTTCCTGATCGAGAGTTAAATATTATCTCTGTAGGCCTGCCTATGAATGGAGAAGTTAAACTAAGGCAGAGAAATGTCTTCTAGAAATTAATTAAATTAACCCGAAGGTTTATGGCCCCACAAAAATAATCTCTCCATACATCCTATCCTGAGCTAATAGTTTCCCTGTATAATTTAACATCATCATCATCGTCATCTTGGAATTAAGCCTGTTGGCTCATTCCGGTTTCACGAAAGCTAGAATTGTTAAAAGTGTTCAGACCATCTTCTGTGTGGCGTCCAACATTTCTCCTTCCGTGCGGTTAATAATTTAGCAATAATTTTGGAAATCTTTCTTCTGGCATTCTATCAATATGTTCTTTCCAGGCGTTCCTGTATTTAATTATTCGGTTTGTAAGTTTGAATATATTTAGTTCCTTTCTTATATCTTGAATTCTTTTCTAATCCAGCAGAGTATATCCTGCTATATTTCTTAAAAATCTCATCTCAGCTGCTTCCAATCTTTGTTGTTGTCTTTTAGTGATTGTCCAACATTCTGATCCATACATCAATACAGGAACAGCCATTACTTTATAACATTTCATTTTTGTTTCTTTTCTTGTGTTTTTAAGGGGTCTTTTAATAGTGCCACACATTCGATTAAATTTATTTATTTTATCATTAATATCTTCAGTTTTAACATATGATAAATTGAAATTTAAATATTTAAAACTGTTCACTTGTTATAAAATGTTACAATTTCACCTTCCTCAAATTAGTTTATCGTTATTCTCTAATCTCACTCTTGGCTTCTAACTTGGCGATTTCCCTCTGGTTTTCCTACAAGAAGTTTATATGCTTCTCTTTCATTCCCCATATGTGCCACATGTCCTGCTCATCGCAGTCTACGAGACTTAACTGTTATTGTTACATCTAGTTTCCCATAAATATCACGTAAGTCTCTGTTAATGGAGTTTTCTCCATTCACCTGTCTGTTCGTCTCTCTTCGATCAAAACATTTTCCTAAGAACTTCATTCTCAAATACTCTAATATTTTCTCCTCTCTTATAGTAAGAGTCAATGTTTCGTATCCATATAATATAATTACAAGAATGACCGTTTATCTATGTTTATTTTAACATTTTTGAGACAATTGGGGTTATGCTGTAATGTATAATAGCTAACATTTTCAGAGCCAAATATTTCTTTCTGCATCTCATTCCTGTTTTTAATTAGTCTTCCTAGGTATTTTAATTCTGTCACATCTTCAAAATTTCCCTCATTTGATATTAAATGTTCATTCCCATTTAATAATATTTATAAACATGAGGTTTTTGTTACATTAGCGGTAGTGATTAATATATTAACCTTGAATACTACTGATAAGATTACATTTATAAGATTTTTACGTTAGTTGAATCATTGTTAGGTACTTGGTTTACATAAAAATGTAACGTAATTTAAAGCAATAAGTTTAGAATTTTGGGATGAATGAAGCTGTTGCCCACGGCAGTTGTACGATATCCTGTAATTTTATCATTAACATAAGATTAGCGTGTTCAGTTGTCCTACAAACTCGAGGCTGTGCGAAGGAGTTTATACAGAGTGAGTGGAAAACGATCACTCCTTCTCTCTCCTCTCTCCTCTCTCTCTTTC
>JASPKZ010009619.1:0-49694 GCA_030220185.1 Diploptera punctata
AAAACACACAACAACAAAAACGACAACCACAACAGCAACACAAAAAACCAACATCAGAACACCAAAACCACCATGAAACAAAACAAAAAACAAACAACCACAAAAAACACAAAAAAAAAAAAAAACAAAAAAAACCACCACACCACAACCAACAAAAACCAAAACTACCAAACACCAAAACTACCAAAGAGCACAAAACCAGAACACCAAACCACCAGACACCAAAACCACCAAACACCAAGAAACCACCAAACACCAAAACCACCGAACACCAGAAAACCACCAAACGACCAAAACCTCCAAACACAAGAGAAACCACCAACACCAACAACCACCAACACCACAATCACGAAACGGCCACAATCACGAACGCAACAACCACCCAAACGCCACAACCACCAAACGGCCAACCATCAACGGAAACCACCAAACCACAACCACCCACACCACAACCACCAACACCAGAACACCAACACCCCAAAAAGAAAAACCAGTACCACCTCACCGACATTACCACCACCAACACCACCTCACCGACATTACCACCACCAACACCACCACCAACACCACAACCAACTTCACCACCATCACCACCATCACCACCACCAACATCACCACCATCAACGTCACCACCATCACCACCAACCACCACCAACCACTACTACTACTTCAACTAACATACGAATACTACCCACCAACACCGCACCAGCAGCCACTACCACTGCCATCGTACACCACCAACCAGCCACTTCCATCTACAGCCACCACCACCAACTCCTACTACCCACCAACACTACCAAAACACTACCACTACCACCAACACAGCCCACTCCACCTCCATCTTCAAACAACCTACAAACATAAACACCCCATCAACCTACCACACCGTCACAACACCCTCATAACCACCACCACCACCACCATCACCACCACCAACATCACCACCAACACCACCACCACCACCATCACCACCACCAACACCACCACCACCATCACCACCATCAACATAACCACCACCATCACCACCACCATCACCACCACCAACATCACCACCAACATCACCACCAGCTACATCTCCACCACCATCACCACCACCACCACCAACATCACCACCACCACTACCACCACCACCACCCCTACTCCTACTACCACTAACACTACAAGCACTACCACCAACACCAGCACCACTACCACCTCCATCTACACCAACACCACCACCACTGCTACTACCACCAATACTGCAAACACTACCACCGACACCAGCACCAATACCACATCCACCACCACCACCACCAACGCCACCACCAACACGACCACCTCCACCACTACTACTGCCATCAACACTACAAACACTAACACCACCACCACCACCACCACGACCACCACCACCCCTACTACTACTACTACTACTACTACCACTAATACTACAAAGACTACCACCAACACCAGCACCACTACCAACTCCATCTACACCACCACTACTACCACCAACAATACTAGAAACACTACCACCAACACCAGCACCAGTACCACCTCCACCACCACCACATTCACCACTACTACTACCACCAACACAACAAACACTACCACCAACAATAGCATCACTACCATCTCCATCTTTACCACCACCACAACCACCACCACCACCACCACCACCAACACCACCACCACTACCACCACCACCATCACCGCTATTACTACCACCAACACTAGAAACACTACCACCAACACTACAAACACTACCACCAACACCAGCACCATCTCCACCACCATTTTCACCACCACCACCACCACCACCACCACCACCACCAGCACCAACACCACCACCACTACTTTTATCACCAACACTACAAACACTACCACCAACACAGCAGCAGTACCACCTCCATCTTCACCACCACCACCACCAACACTACTAACACCAACACCACTACCAGCTCCATCTTCACCACCACCAACACTACTAGCACCAACACTACAAACACTACCACAAACACCAGCACCACTACTACCTCTAACATCACCACCTCCACCACCACCACTACCACCAAGACCACCACCACCGTCACTACTCACCACCGCTACCACCACCGCTACCACCACCAATAACACCACTATAAACATCAAACTAGGTTTGATGAAGTAGTTTGTAAGGGCGCTACCAACGGATGGGCCTTGCTTCGAGTACCTTTGTGAGAAATTTCAGTCTGTCGCACAAGAAAAATCGAAATCTGGAATTTTTGTTGGTCCGCAGATAAATAAAATGATGGAGGATGCATATTTTAAATAAACAATGAATGGGAGGGAAAATATGCCTGGGCCGCTTTCTGATCCGGTACTGAAAACGTTCTAGGCAATAACAAAGATCGTAATTACAAGGCAATCGTGGAAAGTATGTTGGAAGTTTTCAAATAGTTTAATTGTAACCATGAGTGTGAAAGTTCACTTTCTATATTTCCATATCGACTACTTCCCCGAAGATCCGGGATATTAGAGTGAATGGCAAGGTGAACGTTTTCACCACGATATTAAAGAGATGGAGAGGAGGTACCAGGGAACATGGAATGAAACTACTGTTGGATGTTGATGAGGGAGACTAAAAATGGAGGAGTTTAGAAGAGAAGGGTTCAAAATTAATGGAACACCATTTACTTTCTGTTTTGTTAGAAGTTAATCACGAAATTATTAGGACAGTTCTTTGTAGTATTTTAACATGTATTTTTAACAAAAGTTTATGTTGTGTGAAATGAAGTTCGAATATATTTGTGCTTATAGTAGCTAAAACGTGAAAATATAAATTCTTATTTTGTGCAAAAACCTGACGTGTTAGACAAACATGGAAATAATTTATGGAATCAGTATAAAAATTGATTTAAAAACACTTATTTTAAATAAATCATCTGAGAATAAGTTTTAAAATGCAGACTTGTGTTATTATTGTTACTATTATTGTATATAAATTATTATTATATAATCTATTATTATTAAAATTATTATTATTAAAATTATTATTATTATTGCAGGAAATACGAGAATGAGGAAGTTTGTTGCTTCGTTGACAGTAATCCTATTCCTGTTTCTGGTAACAATGGTTGTTCAAGGATCACCTCTAATCAGAATTCAGTTGTGTGGTACGGAATTGGCCGATAAGCTCTCAGAAATATGTTCTCCCTATGGATATAACGACCCATTCAATCATGCAGTACGTTTCGGTAAGTATTCCATTAGTTTATAATCTATTTAAATTATTAATTCATTATTTTCTGAACCAAAGAGATGAGCAGAAAGGTGAACAGAGAAGACTACATAACAGTGAAAAAACCAGATATAATGACTGCGATGGACAGGACATCTGGCACAAATCGGGAATGAAACAGGTGCATGGAAGCTACTTGTAGGAAAACCAGAGGGTAAACGTCCAGTTGGTAGACGAAGAATGAAGTGGGAGAATAATATTAACGATTTTAGGGAAGTAGATTATACAGGGTATAATTGGAATAGTTACCTCAGGATAGGCATGTTTGGGAAGCTTATGTCCGCGCGGCCATAAGATGTTAAATTTTGGGCAGACGAGGTTAGGAGAGAACTCCAAAAGATTGGGATGGGCTGGATATGGGAAAAAGGGACTGAAAATCGCAAGAACGTGTGGAGAAAAATAAGGAGGAGGTACTTAGATGTAAACCAACAAGATACCTTCGCCGAATGTACAGGAAAACGCTCACTGTGTTTACAAAGAGACCTAAAACACTTCTGGGGAAAAGAATCGTATATACTCAACCTAGGATTTAAGGAGAGATCAGGGCTTGCTTGGTTTAGGCTAGGGGCATGGAAATTTCTAAAAATTAGCGACGATCACGATATGCGAATATGTCCAATGTGCGGGAACTTTGAAGATGAGATACATATATTAGGAAAATGTAATGATTTAGAATATTGGAGACGTCAGTTATTACCGGAAAGATTTCTAAATTCAAATCGGGAAAGATTGGCATGCTACGAGTTATTGGTAAATCCAGAAAATTGGATAAACCTCGGTAAATTTCTGGACAAAACGCGAAAAATAAGGACAGCACTCATTCATGAATAAATATATGTTATCAAAATGCAATACCATTAGTTATTAACAATTATATACAAATTAATTAGTGTATAATGCTGTTGTGTTATTATTTAATTGTAATATTATTATTGTGTTTTCTTTATGTAATTGTAATGTTATTGCTATTGTGTTATTACTTAATTGTAATATTATTGTGTTTTCTTTATGTAATTGTAATGTTAATGTTTTTAGTGTATAATGCTATTGTGTTATTATTTAATGGTAATATTTTTATTGTGTTTTCTTTATGTAATTGTAATGTTATTGCTGTTTTTGTTTATTTTTCTTTACACTAGTACCAATTATTACTTTATTGTAACGGACTGTCAACAGCACGTACGGCTTACTGCCCGTGCGACCCATATTTGTAAATAATATTGTAAATATCTTACTTTTTGTCTAATAAAGTCCTACTACTACTACTATTGGATTCAGTAGTGTCCTTGAGTTAGTTAGTTGTATTTTAATGTAGCATTTATTTGTTATGGTAGAATAGAAGATAAGTTCATTTGGCCTTAAGTCTTCTAGGGTGAATAAATAAGTACATAAACTAACTGCTAACTCCATATCGCGACTGACGTAGAAGGTCCTCACATCCACATGTGTTTATTACAGAGTTTAACGATCATTCAACCTTGACCGTTATAGCTGGTTTTCTCAACCTGAAGCCGCTACTTATTGTAGCTACCCAATTTCCTCACTATGCTGGGTCCGCCGAAATTCCATAAGAAAATGTCTTCCCCCATGAAGATTCAAACCAGCAAGTTCTGAAGGTCTGCGCCAATGCGTCTTGCCCTAACCGTTGGGCTACAGAGCGGGACATAAACATAAACAAGCAAATAATAATAATAATAATAATAATAATAATAATAATAATAATAATAATAATAATAATAATAATAATAATAATAATAATAATAATAATAATAATAATAATAATAATAATAATAATAATAATAATAATAAAAATAATAATAATAATTATTATTATTATAATCATCATCATAATCCATGCAAGTATTAGGCCATGTGGCCTGTTACGGTCTCAAAGAGGAATTTTCCATCCATCGCTTTTTTGGACGTCCCAGCGATCTTTTGCCTTGGGGGCAGTAACGAAGTATGGCTTTTGGAATTCTATGAAACGGAATTCGTTGAAGATGGGTTCATCTCTTCTTCGTATTGGCCATGCTTCACTACCATATCTTAATACTGGTCTTGCGAGAACCTTATAAAGCCGTAATCTTGTGTTCTTCTGTACTAAAGATGGTTACATTATGCTGTTAATTATCCCATTTGTTTTTGTAAAATTTGTGATTTTCTTTGATATATCAGCTTCATCTTGAAATGTTAAAATTATAACCCAAATAATTAAATTCGTTTACTCGTTCTAAAATTTCATCATCCAAAACAATTTTGCTAGGTATAGGGTATTTCCCACAAAAGGCCATCACTTTAGTTTTCTTTGTATTGATTTCCATATTGTATCTTTTTGCAATTATATTAAAATTCTGTATAGAATACTGTAAATCTGTTTCTGTTTGAGGTATTAATACCAAATCATCTGCAAAAAGCAAAGTGTATATTTTATGGTTTCTATTAATTTGGATAGAACCGTGTCTCATCTGTCGCCAATCTTGGAGTATTCTATCCATGTATATGATAAAGAGCAAGGGCGAGAGGCCACATCCTTGTCTTACGCTCCTATTAATTTCGGTCCATTCTGTTTGTGTGTTATTGATTTGAACTGAAATCAAATTTGTTTTATAGATATTGTATAAATTTAAAATATGCTGTTGTGGTAGATTGTTGTCAGCTAAAATTTCCAACATTTTATTCCTATTGATTTTGTCGACAAAAAACAAGCAAATAAATGAATTAATAATATAAATATAACCAGATCATTATACTTGAACAAAATATAAGTTAGCATCATCGTCTGAGCGAGAGTTTTATGTTCATATAAAGAAGCAACATTCTTCTATGACGAAAAAAATGGCGAACATGTACGTAGATTAGGTACAGCGATAGCCTATAAAACAGACGCGATATTATCACTGTAGTTAATATAAAAAATAAATAAATGAAAAATATATTCTTAGATCCTTCACTCACTCTTCTAATAAGTAATACATCACTTAATTTTTCGGAGATATTGTATCATTAAGTTAATTGTTCATAGATAAAATACATAAGGATGAACTTGTTTACAGAATCACCTACTCCAGACAATACATCACCTCTGAGATTGCGAGTGAAGAGAGGAGTGGCTGATGAGTGTTGTAAAACAGGCTGCACCCTGTACACCATGGAACAGTACTGCAGCGAACCACTAACACCTGATGAAAGGTAAATTTCCCACAACATAATTTCCATCTATAGATTTTATGGACATTCATATTTTCGCCATTAATAGCTAATATTAAAATACTATTCATAAATTGCATATTTTCTCAAAATCTATACAATTTACAAGTTTTCACCACATTGGACGCCCCCTCCTATGATCGAAACGAAAAATATTTGAGGTAGAAACTGGAACTTGAGTTGTTTCGTCTCCTTACAATATAGCCTACTACATATTCTTTAACATTAGTTATTTTTGCATAAAATAAATACTCCGCCATGGAGAACAAGGAAAGTGAAGCACACAGCCAAATAAGTAAACTCTCCTAGCAGAGTTTTTCAAGATGTTCATTTATAGACCAACATCTATTTATAGTGTTATTACGATATATACAATAACAGGGTAGTTATTTCCAGGGCTAAATTTATACAACAGCTGCAAGAAAGCAGAATGAATCACATTCCTCAAGATGACGCAGCTGCAGGCGCCGGTGTTCCAGCATCCTTAGAAATGCAACGCCCTGAACGCAAGAACGACCTCATTAGTAAGGTCAGAGGTCAACACGACAAAAAGCTTCGCCGGGGAAATAATAGATGTCGCTGTCGGCGGCGACGTCGGCGTGGAAAGGTGGCTAAATGCAGCATGTTTTGTCTAATGTTTTGCTTGATTCCTTCATTAACGCCTACTTCCTCACCTAAAAGCTTTTGTAGAGTCGCTCATTGTGAAATTTTAAACATTTTGTAAATACAGGGCATGAGGTGCATTAACAGGGAAAATGCATGTGTTTTAAATAATTTGTGTCCATTTAACAATTGGCGTAATCTAAAAATTGTTATACTAAGTTAGTCCCACCAGACTCAAGTTATACTATTATCGCCTCACTATGATGGTTGTCCATTTATATAAAAGCGGGTGCCGCGTGACAATGCTTGACAATGATTAACATGCGGAATTATTGTAGTGGCCGTAGTTGGTTCTTTGTATTTATTTATATAACACAGCTGCGGGTAAACAAAGCGAGCTGCTGGACACACATCATAGTGAGGCGACAATATTCAAGAACTCTAAATAATCCAATACTAACAAGGGAACTCTCCACCAATGCATACCGAAACTTACCTTGAAATTTCTCCCAGAGGAGCGTTGTGATATACAAAGGCCGTGTCCTATAAAGTATGTGCCATTTTTAACTGCAATATGCTAAAATCCAAATCTCTCGTTTAAGCTACAGGGAAGTAATACAACTCCTGAATTGCTGAAATGAATAACCTGACAACCTACCCGCATCCGCCACACCCCAACCCTGACAACCAGCCCGCACACCGTGTCCCGCCATACAACATTCCGCTTTACTCACGCAGGGAGTACATCTGCTTCGCACAGTGGATTATCATTGCTGGATTCTGGCTTCAATTTCTTTGCCTTGCAGTTACAAATGACAGTTGATTTTTTGGACACTGACTTGGTACAACATAACGCGTTTCTGGGAGAAATTTCAAGGTAGGTTTCGGCATGCATTGGTTGAAAATTTCCTTGTAAGATAATTTATGAATAGGCTAATTTATAAAATTGTTATTTGCGCTTGACAATTCAGGTCATTAGCGTCTGTATTCAAATTTGTGCGAGATACGACCTCAAGGTTTGGTCAGAGGCCTCTTATTTTTAATTGCCGTAAATCAACGACATGAACCAAGGCCTCATTTCCCTTCCAAAGTTGGTCATAATTTGTATTTTTACGCCCTTAAAAGTTTTGGTAAATATTCCAATAACAAAAACAACATTGCATTTCCTGAAGATATGTTTGATCGTTACAAAATCTTTATGAATGTATCAAAATGTGCATTGTCCCGGATAGTGATTATTTTGAAGTGATCTATCTACTTTTATTACTTTCCCGATTCCATCAACGGTGTATTTCTCTACATGATACAGAGTGAAGTTTCATAACTCTATGATAGAATGTATTTCGCGATTCATTTATGTTTATTCACGAAATGGCTTAAATGTTTCTGTTAGTGCAATGTTTCATTTGTAAATCAGTCTATATCCTATTTCTGTAAACATAAACTAATGACAGTCACAGGACCAATAACGTTCTTAAGGAAATTTAAAACATACGAAATATATACTAACATGAACTTGCCAAATTTGCCTTAAACGTTGCTTCAAAAATACATTAATACATTTTTGATTAATCAACTTTGTTATATATTTTAAATAAGATGGAAACATTTAATTTAAAAAGTAAATATAATTTCATTCGTAAATGAAGGGAATCTCTGCGAATGTCTGCTTTTTTGTGTCTAAAGCAAGTTGAATATTCCTGTTAGAATTCGCAAAACGCTGTGTTGTAATTTGCAGTTTGAAATTACGAGTTGGTATGCGGTTTTTATGTTATCCTTATACATGGGTGATATTCAAACCAAGTAACTATGTAACAACATACTTAACAAGAAAACAAGATATAATCACAAACATACAAATAAGCAAGTTTTTTAAATAAGGGATCTTCTGAATAATAGCTGTTCAAATAAAATTAGCCTATAGGATTGTATGAAATTAACTATTAACAGTAAATGTTTGTAATACTGGCGGGTAGCGGGGCCGCTTATAGCCCTTCGCGTGTTAAGTTTCCGACAGCATTATAAATTTTAAATTACAAATCGCGAACAATTAAGAACTCATCCAATCAAATAATCTCTTAAATATAGCAACGGAAATGTCTTTAGATCATGTGTGGTGTAATAGTATACTGCATGATCCACGGCCCAAAATCTCTAATAGGATATCTCGAAGGGCAGACATTAGTGTTTTGTGAAATGTTATAATTTTTATAGAAGATATACTATACATATATATATATATATATATATATATATATATATATATATATATATATAATGGCGTAGCCCATTGTTGAGCCATAGCCTCTCCTTTGTAAGGAGTTACCAAACCAGTTAATTTTTCCGATTGAGGGTATTTCCACTTTTCAGCGGTTGCCCTTTTACCAGCCGGCTGCTGGCCCTTCACATCCACATGTGTCAATCACAGAGGTAGATGATCAACAGCCAGTGTAGGGGTGACATGTGGTTAGCATGTCGAGTCCCCCAGCCGTTATAGCTGGTTCCTCAACCTGGAGCCGCTACTTATTGTAGCTACCCAATTGCCTCACGATGCTGGGTGGGCACCGGTCCCATACTGGCCGAAATACCATGAGAAAATTTCTTCCCCCATGGAGACTCGAACCAGCGCAAGTCCCGTAGCTCTGCGCCAAGGCTTCCTACCTTAACCGCTCGGCTACGGCGCGGGACACCAGTTAATTTTTACTTACCTTATTTGTTCATAGATGTCATGCTGTCAACACACCAATTCAATGTGACATCTAGCAGGCAACTAAGTTATGTCGGTAAATTTTGTGTGAGGCCTTTTTATTCAGGCTTAAGGAACCTTTACGAGCCTGAAAATCTTCAAACTCGGGACCCACGGCTTAAAGTCCCTTTCAGAAGACTTGCTCCTTGGATTTTTCCGTTCTAAAAAAAAATCCATCAACCCAGGCCGGGTTTGAACCCGTGATCTTAAGGCACCAGAGTCAAGGAGTATAACCACTAGTCCACCGCGACCGACAAAAAAGATACACTACGCGTTATGAAAATATGTCCCATGAACAAGGTTCTAAGTTTAACTACCTACTAGAAAAAGTGGTATTTTCCCTAGTGAAAACTGTATCCTATATTCAATCGGGGTCGGTGTCTGTCTATATGTATTGTTTGTAAAAGGAAAAATGGTTAAATATCAAAGAGGAGAAAACGTACAGAATTTAAAACTCTTTCATGTCGTCGCAGACCTAAAAGGTCCTTATCCACTAACCGCCTGTTTAACTCGCATTCACAAGTGTCAATGATAGAAGTGGACAATCAGTATAGGGGCGACATATGATGAGGGTATAGGCCCCTCAGCTTGTATCCTCTATCTGGAGTGCTGCTTATCGTAGCTACCCAAATTCCTCACGATTCAGATCGATATCCAGTCGCAAACACGACGGAAATTCCACGAGAAAATTTCTTCTTCTTGGTGACAATCTATCCGAAGCTCTATTCCATGACAGAATGGCTAAGACCGCACAGGAAAAACTGAGTACAACTCAGTTTATTACTTTTTAGAAATTAATATTTTTTTTTGGAACGAAAATTTAAAAGCATGAAGAAACAACTTCCGGACACACCCTGATTTAAAAGTTTTTTTCTAGTTTTGATTGGATTAAAATGTTATTCTTGGAATCACCTCAGGCCTTTTAATTTTAAACAAAGTTAATTATTCTCTCAATTACCCAAATTAACTTTTTTTCTTGTGATATTAATGGACCGCTTCCATACTAATATTAACGTAACACTATTTATAATAACGTAATTTCGAAACTCTTGGATAAAGTGGATTCCTTGAAATAAGGATCAACAACCTCAAGTCCTTGATTGCTAAATTAGAATTTTATGCCAGGATATAAACTCACGAATTTCCAATTAGCATTTAAGAGGATCATCCAGAATATACATGGGACCCATTATTATTTAAGACAGTTTTCTAAGAATAAATTAACATCGTATCAGGTACAAAAATCTTCAAGTTTTAGGTAGGATTATTGCTAAGTGTGTGTTCGCATGCTGGTGGTATAAGTTGATGTCCCTCTTTTTATGAAAGTTCGGCTTTGCTTATTAAATGTGGCATGTGTACTTATTTTAAAAGACCACAGGCTATTCAATTAGTGTTATTATAAGAAAAAGTTTTGAACTTCTTCATGAATTACGGCTTTCGTCAATATTTTTAACAATCCTGAATTAAGTGTAAATCATTGTTCGTAAATATCTTAATCAAGCACATTATTAAATGAAGACAGCTTGATTTAAAGAGGGCCAATTTAATTATGTACCTAAATTTAGATATTCATACATTCTTGTACAGTTTATCACACCCTACAAGATATTACAAGTGGCAATGTCTTTAAAAAACAAAACATTTATGGAAAAAATTTATCTCTACAAAAACTTATGAATTATAGTCAAAATTAGACCTGTAGATAAATATATATGAAGACTGCAAAGGAAAAACAATCAAAGTCCACTTTTCACAAAAATTGAATTATGTATATATTATCATTCGTGGCATAGAATACTACTATTTTAAATGTAAATACATGGAAATATCATTCGTAGTCCACGTAAAATTGGCTTCATCTATAAAATAAGATTAGAAAAACAGGAAATGAGTATTCAATATTTCAAGTTATTCCACTTGCTTTTTGAAGTTCAGTATCCAAGAATCTGGCCCTTAAATTACATTTAACTAAATATTTGTCTGTATCTTCTATTACTTCTTTTCTACTTTCTTATTTCTAAACTAACTATTAATACCAACTTGTATGTGCCACTTGGAAAATCCTAACTGTATATTCAAATGAACTTTTAGCTGCTAACCCTTAAATTGGCAAAATAATTTCTTGTGTCAAAACAATTTCTTTAAATGTGTCGGATGGCAGTGGAAATAAAATCATCATCATCATCATCATCATAGTGCATTCACGAATTTAGGCCATTTGTTGACCTGTTTTGGTCTCAAGAGAAACACCATCCAAAAGTCTTTTGAGTGGACGTCCTGGTCTTCTTCTTCCTGCAGGTTGATATCTTAACATTTGTTTGGGTATTCTGTGATCTTCCATTCGATGAACATGTTGCATCCATCTTGACTTATAATCAGAAATTTTGTTTTCTAAAGGTTCCATGTGTAATTCTTCTGAGATGTCTTCATTTTTTTTTGTGATATAGTAGTGTGTATCCTGCAGTCCTCCGAAGGTATCTCATTTCAGCAGATCTAAGTATCTGTATATCCTTTTGTTAAATAAAATCATGTAATATGAAACTATTATCAGAAGATAATCTGCAGGAAGGTCTGTACGAACTTATCAAAATTACAGAAGAATATGAATTGAAGATATATACAGAGAAAACAAAAATTGTTGCATTTCAAGGTGTAGATCCTGTCAGAAGTAAAATTGTACTTGAGAATACAATTTCGGAGCAGGTGAATAATTTTACATATCTAGGATACAATATCTCATATGAAGAAGAAAAGGATACAAATGTAAAAATATCAAATTTTTAAAGAATTTTAGAGTTAATAAATACTATCTTCAAGCCGCAGTTAGTCCAAAAACATTCAAGACTAAAAGTGTGTAAAACACTGGCACTTCCAACTCTTTTGTATGGTACCGTAGTATGGACATTGAAACAGAAGGATATACAAAGACTTAGATTTGCTGAAATGAGATACCTTAGGAGGACTGCAGGATACACACTACTAGATCACAATAAACATGAAGACATCTTAGAAGAATCACACATGGAACCTTTAGAAAACAAAATTTCTGATTATAAGTCAAGATGGATGCAACATGTTCATCGAATGGAAGATCATAGGATACCCAAACAAATTTTAAGATATCAACCTGCAGGAAGAAGACCATGACGTCCACTCAAAGGACTTCTGTATGGTGTTTCTCTTGAGGCCGAAACAGGTCAACAAATGACCTAAATTCGTGAATGTACTATGATGATGATGGTAGTATAAAACTAAGTTGTTACTGTATATTGCGTAATTCGACACAAATTTTATTAATTTATGCTCTGTTTTTATTACATCAAAGTTTCTTAATGACTAAAATTTAAGGGTTAAGTTGTAATTTCTAATCAATAATAACGCAGAGCTCGTACATAAAACTTCTAATTATATTCAATAATAAATAATATTACAAAATTATTAGAAGTAATATTTACTGCTTCCTATACTATATTCGTTAACTAAAAACATGATTTATTAGTGAATAATTCTGCATGGCCTCCTCTAATTGCATGTAGTATGAAGAGCTTTGGAATTAATGATAAACCACGCTTGAATTTAAAATCTTAATATTGTACTAGGCTACCTCAATTAAAACAAACTTCAGTTTATAAACCTCAGCAAACGTTATACAATGTAGGTCTTCGAGAAACATTTTCCATTATCAGCATATAAAATGGTACTGGAAGTTTTGTTGTTTTTATATAGAGTGTTCAAGTCATTTTATGTTCTCGTTCAACATGTTTCCATTGTTTGCTTCTTTTAAAATTTCGATATCTCATCCTAGAAGATATTGAAATGTTAAAATAAGCAGAGAATGTTGAACGAGAACCCAGTAACCTGAACTCTCTATATAAAATGAACGAAGATTTAAGTACCATTTTACATGCTCATGATGGAACATATTTCTGAAAGGCTTACAATGTGAAATGTTTGATGAAGTTTTTAAACTTAAGTTGTTTTAGTTGAGGATGACATGATATGATCATGTACGAATTAAAAAAAAAGTTTAGCTGCATGTAAACCATCTACACCAGGCACCAGCAGAGTTTCCCGATCAAGTGCTGTCCTACCTCGTCGTTAGCTTCAACTCGGTTCTTGGGATGCATCTGTGGCGTGCATTACCGATGATGGAGCTAACACACAACAGGTCAAATTACTTGAAGTCATAGTACAATAATAGTGAACCAGGTTTTTTACGTTTATACCATACGTAGTACATATATGAAATTACACTAGTCAACGTGATTTTTGTCTCATGAGTACCAATAGTTGTACTTAAAGCAATTTTTTATTTTGTTTTCGAATATGTGTTCGGAATTTCTCCATCACCCACAGTTTTTTTATTTCAATTTCAATTAATGAATTTAAATAATTATTTTTTAAATAAACTTTTTCGTCCATTTGTCCATTGTAAAATAAAACCAAATGAGCTAACTCAGGAGATTTCAGCTATGGAAAAGAGATATCAAGGCAAATGGAATTCTAATATGCTGGCCGATTATTGTTGGACCATCAAGAGGGATCATCCACAAGCGAAATATAGCAGAAAATTGTCATTTCTTAATTTCTAGGTGAGTCTGAATGTTCGAATATTGTGTAGTTACGAACGTAGAAAATATTAAAGTGTTTGAAATTATAATAAATGCCTGTCTCTCAGAAACCTTGCATGATGGAGAAAAACTGATATCATATTTGAATTTAGGAGAAAAAAATACTATCATAACCATATATTTTTCTTTCTGAGACAAAAAAAAGTTTCTTTTTTGTTACTCAGTGTTATTTGTATATTTGTTATAATATGCCAGAACATGTTTTGCATATAGACCTATAGTTATACATTAAACTCATAGTATATTCTCTATTTGATTAATATAATTATTTTATACATAATTTATAATAACGTAATGAGAAGGTTGTTCCGCATTTAACTGATCGATTTTTACATAGGCAATACAGTTATCGATCTGCACTGTTATCTTTGCTGTTATGTAGCATTCCTGCAGGTTTCTGGTCTAGATGTTAGCAAAATTCTCTCTATGTATTCATGTGGGAAATGATATAATGCACTGCTTCTCTGATCCCTGGCTTCACTCTTGAATGTTTGGAACAAGTGCTATTGTAGCTCCGAAGGCAGTCTATGAATCTTGTAAGTCACCACTTCTATCGATACTTTAATGTTACATCTCCTACTAACGACGTTTTGCCAACATTTCCGCCATATACCTAACGTGATTTTTTCCTTGCATAACTAGAATAATGACATATGCTACACAAAATTTGATAAATAAAAAGTTGGTTAAGTTTTTAAGTTTATGACTGATATGCTGATTTTTTTTAGCTCATTCCGATAAGTAGGCTATATAATTGTAGGCCATGTATAATTAATATCTATTATCCAATGCTCCATACGGTTAATATTACTTTTTAAGATATTTCATCTCAAATTCTTATTCAGTTTTCAGATATTTTACGCATTTTATTCGGACAAAATCTACCTATACACATTATATATATACATATATATGAAAAGAAAAATGAATGCTTGAGTTGGGATTTGAACCCGAGTTTCTAAACTCTGTACGTTTAGCGCTCTAACGACCTGAACTACCCAAATATTCCAACACAAACATACTTTTTTCTTATATATGTATATATATAAAAGTGTTCTCAATTCACACAAGAGGTAGCGGAAAATCGTTCCGACTGACATCTTGTGGCCAACATAACAGTTAAGGAATTTTTTTAAAGAGAATATTTACTTTATAGCAGTAATGCTTGTATATTTATAGTCATAACATATATATCTATCCATCCATAGTAATTCTGCCCGAGGGCAGGTCTTTCGCTGCAATCATAGCATTTTCAATGCTATGCTTTGCAGCTTACTAGGGAATTCTAAGTGTGGTAGCTTCCCGTTGCTTTCCACACTGGCGAAGGATGATAATGATGATGATGATGACGGCCATATGATTTCAGGGACCGTTTGGGCCTTAAAGTTTTCCTGACATTTGTCTTACAGGTGAGGAAAAACCCCGATAAAAACTTCACCCAGAAAAACTGCCCCGACCGGGGATCGGACCCGGGCCCGCTTCGTGACAAGGCAGCACGCTACCTCGAGACCACAGCGGTGGACATAACATATATATGTGTATATATATATATATATATATATATATATATATATATATATATATATATTCGTTTATTTATCTTCTTCACTTCCTGGTTAAGGCATACTTTGCCTCTTCCGTTTTGTTTATTTATTTGTTAATTTATTGAATTAAGCTTAGCATTTGAACACTAATGTATTTTTATTCCAATTACTGTTGATTGTTATTTGCACTAGAAACCCAAATTAACTGACTCCATGATGCGACAGGCCAAGAAGGCCCTTGACCTACCAGCCGGCTGATGGCCTCACATCTATATGTATTAATCGCAGAGGTATACTATGATCCTACCAGTGTAGGGGTGACGTGTGGTCAGCATTTAGGGCCCCCCTAGCAGTATAGCTGGTTTACTCAGCCTGACGCCGATACTTATTGTAGTTACCAAAATTCCTCACGTTGCTGAGTGAGCACCGGTCCCATACTGGCCGAAATTCCACGAGAAAATTTCTTCTTACATTGAGACTCGAATCAGCGCAAGTCCCGTAGTTCTGCGCCAAGGCCTCTTGCCTTAACCACTTGGCTATGGCGCGGGAATACACTAGAAACTCAGGGACTCTTTATTTGGGAATTATCCTGTTCATATCTCGGTGCCGACCAATCTGTTTTTATTCAGTCGTTAAGACAAGTGCTGAGTTACAATTTCATTACCAGGCCCAACTCATCATATTCACCATTTCATTACATCATAAAAATAAGAAGATATGATAATATAATAAAATCATCATCATCATCATCCATGCAAGTATTAGGCCGTGTGGCCTGTTACGGTCTCAAAGAGGAATTTTCCATCCAGCGCTTTTTTGGACGTCCCAGCGATCTTTTGCCTTGGGGGCAGTAACGAAGTATGGCTTTTGGAATTCTATGAGACGGCATTCGTTGAAGATGGGCTTTCCAGTTGTTCCGGTAGTTTTATATATGGTGAAGAATGAGTTCTACATCCAACTCTTCCATAATTTCCTCATTTATTTTATGGTCCCACTTTGTGTAGCCTGCTGTACGGCGTATAAATCGCATCTCATTTCCTGTTATTCGGCTTTCATCTCTTCTTCGTATTGTCCATGCTTCACTACCATATCTCAATACTGGTCTTGCGAGAACCTTATAAATCCGTAATCTTGCGTTCTTCTGTACTAAAGATGGTTTTATTATACTGTTAATTATCCCCCGTTGTTTTTGTAAAATTTGTGATTTTCTTTGATATATCAGCTTCATCTTGAAATGTTAAAATTATAACCCAAATAATTAAATTCGTTTACTCGTTCTAAAATTTCATCATCCAAAACAATTTTGCTAGGTATAGGGTATTTCCCACAATATGGGAAATATAATAACGTACATAGTATTAATGCTGGAAAGCAACCGGTGCTGCACGTGTCGCAAAATATAAAACTATCCTTAAATTAACCTCACATGAAAGACTAGTATGATGCATTGTCAGGTGAGCGAAGAGGCAAGTGTATGAATTCATCAAGACAAATCCATCTAACTTAAAAAAAAATGTTCAGAAGATCGTGTATTTTTAATCATCTTCACATGTTGGAAATTATTTCCTTTCTTCATAAAAGGTAAGCATATATTTCTGCAAGATGGTTCACCGTTCCTACATACCAAGTTACTTTTAAACTTTGTGCCACAACTCAATTTCCTGAATAACAACCACATGTTGGTATACAAACAACGCATTATTTAAGCTTTTTGAGTCAACAATTGCAACGCAGAAAACAGCAAATTCTGCAATATTAATGAATTAAATCAGGCAGAGATTTTATGTTCATAGCATATTTTACCAAAATAAATTAAGACCGTAAGATAGTATCCTCTGGTTCTTTAAGGACAAATTATATACATATAGTTACGAATAGACTAACTTGAAGGTATTATTCTTCATATATATATATATATATATATATATATATATATATATATATATATATATATGATATGAAAAGAAAAAAGAATGCTTGAGTCGGGATTTGAACTCGAGTCTCTAAAGTGATTTAAAGTGAGACTCAACTTTAGAGACTCGAGTTCAAATCCCAACTCAACCATTCTTTTTTCTTTTCATATCATATTTGCCTTCATTGCCAAATGTCAAAAATATATTTATAATATATATATATCTTAATATATAAAAATTTTGTGTCACGTTGTTTGTCCGCGATAGAATCCTAAACTACTGAACCGATTTTAATAAAATTTTGCACACTGTGTGCAGTTTGATCCAACTTGAGACTTAGGGTAGTTTATAACTAAATTTATAGTCGCATTATTTTTTTTATTGCAAATTATTTGTTTATTATTTAACAAAGAGTTCCATACGATTCTAACAGATGGCGGTGTAAGGTAATTTGGTAACGTAATTGGTTTATTATTTAACAAAGAGATATCCAGATGGCTGTGATTTTTGTTGCAACCGCGAATTTCAATTGAATTACAAATATTGATTATTTCATAATTTAAGTGTGTTCAGTTTTTATTTTATTTTCAATATTATTAATTTCGTGTGTAAGTATTAGTTTTAAGTAATCTGGCTGAAAGACAGCAACTTATTTTAAATTTTTAACGTATACCTTAGCCACAGCAACGCGTGGCTGGGACTTCTAGTATGTATATATATATATATATATATATATATATATATATGAAGAATAAAGACAACCTTGTGGCACAGGACAAATATATATATATATATATATATATATATATATATATATATATATATACATATAATACATATATATGTTTGTCCTGTGTCACTAGGTTGTCTTTTATGACATTTCTGGCTTTTCCTTAGGCATTGGTGGAATTGTAATCAATTTCTTAAGTTTGGTAACCTGGCATGCGGAGTTACGTCACGCCCATGATATGATGGGTGATAAGACATAATGGAGCGCCAAGAGAGTCCTCAACCCAAATTCCAGACCATAGGTAACCACCGAAATGATTCCCTTTAAGGAAAAAGTCCTATGCTCGGATCGGGAATGGAACCCCGGACCTCATGAAATGTAGTCAGAAATCTAGCCCATGACTGGTCATTCATCATATATTATTTTTATAATTACTATGATGAAAACATTGAATCACACATTATAAAGATATGCAATGGTGGGAGTTTCAGGATATTTGAATAGCAGAATCCCAGAGCTACCATCGAACACAATACAGGGTAAGATGTCAAACTCTGCTGGGCAATAAATTGAATACTCTCACTATAAATGTGCAGGATTTTCGTTTGAAACATTTAATGTAGTCTTATAAGGTAGTGTTGTTTAATAATCAATGATAAAAGTTCATTCGCTTTGCTTGTTGCTTTATGTTGCTGATGCTTACGCCTGAATACACATTCATTTGTCAACAACTAAAAAGGGTTTTAGATTTCAGTGTAAATTATATCCAGAGTGATTCATAATTCCTATTACTCATATTACACAATACTGGGGTTGCAGAGAATGTTTATTGAATAATTATGTTTTCTCCAAGCTCATTTAACGATGCTTTCACATTTAAGCTCATATCACATCTGGAGATTATGTATATTGTATAATAGTGTGTTGTATTTTTTTATGATGATATGAAATTGTTATTATGATAAACTGGATCCAGGTAATGAAATTTCAACCCAAAATTTGCCTTGACGGCTGAGGAAAACTATGAAAAAATCGCAGCCAATTTGGTCTGCATCGGAGTTTGAACTTGGGACCTCATAAATTAGAGTCTCGAAAGAATGCTTAGCCATTTCGCTCGGTGTTAAAGTTTTGACGAAGAATCTTTGAACGTAAATGTACTGTAATAATCGTATAATGATGAGATCAATTCAAATCTCTTACTTCATCTAGCTCCACCTAGACGTAGACCTTCCCTCTAATGTTCAGGCGAGATTTTATCGACTGCTAAGTATGAAGCGTACTGGTGCAACCAAATTTGTTAAAAAATGTTCAGAGAGGCACATCTTCGAAGAACTCTATCAGTAAGTATTTGCTCCTGAAAAGCCAAGTACATCAGATGTTAACATTGGTTACTCTATCAGTATTTGCTCCTGAAAAGCCAAGTATATAATATAAAATGGGTTGTCTGGTGTGGCATTTGAAATCTTGATTCTTGTTATCGTTATAGCGCAAAACTGTGCATTTTCTGACATGGGTTCTTCGTCAAAGCTTTATCTACTAATACACTTATTCAGCCCCATAAGTGTATAATAGGAATTTTGAAATGCCCTAAATATTCCTGTATATGTTTTTGCTTGAAGATTTATTTCTAGGAATTCTTGAACATCTGAGGTTAAATCGCATGAAAAAATCTTTGAGTGCTAGGTTGTTCTTATTTTATGTTACACATTTAATTTTTTTTCTTAATTTCTGGTATCTTTGATAGATATGAAATTTTATAAAAGTGGGCTACGTTTTTTACTGTATTATAAATATATTCCAAAAGTAAATCCAAGGGGATTCTATGTCACCATGTTACGTAAATAAATTCAAATAAAAAACGGAAAATACACAATTTATTGTTGCAGTATATGAATGATTACCTGAGAAAAATATACCGGTATATGTTGCTCTTTCGTAACTGTGAGAGATGCCTTAAAACGAAGTGACAAGTTGAGCTCAAAGTAGCCTAAAATCAGCATATTTTTTAACGTAAAATATGTATTGTCATTGCTTAGACAGTCTAGCCAAATTATCACAAACACCCGCTAACAAACAAATGAACGCTAATCAAATCTGGTGTACTAATTCATTCATTTTCTCACTGTAACTTGCCCAAACCAACATTAACTTGCTCATTTTCTCACCCTAACTTGCCCACTAATGTAGATGCTCCCTGGGATAGAATCCCCTTATATGTGAGTAAACATGTTAGCAATTGTCTATAGGGGGAACATATGTTATCACATTTCCAACTTGACGCTAGCAATCACTTGTTCTCCAATCGAATATTCACAGGTGGTGCGGTGGCATCCAATAATAAGCCCTTGTAAAGAAATACCAGTGTTAAATATTGCACAAGGATTTGTACATGTTCTCTGAAAATTTGAATCAAATTGCCCTTACATCCAGTTTATGGTGATAAAACATGGATTTTGTGAGTAGGAGGAATATATTTTAACATTAGTAATTCAGGGCATTGCCAATCCCTTTACATTTTTTAGTTGTGAATTCTATTTCAAAATTGTTCCAATATAATGTCTTTATAATATGTAGCTAATTTGTTCTAGGCTTGTTATTTAAATAGGATGATTTTAAACTTTCTAATTCTAGATAATGAAAGATAACTTTACGCAGTAAAAATTTGGAATAATTTATAATATAAATAAAATACAGTGCGTTTATAAAGTCTTTATCCATTTTGGAGAGACGATGAAGATTGAAAGAAATAATAATACTAAATTTAATGGTAATGTAAAACAAATCCATACATCATATTAATACGGATATATCTTTCTATTACAGGGTGACATAGAAGAATTAGACCGACGTCAAAATCAAATTGCTCCAGTAATAGGAACAATTAATCCATCTTATCTTGGAATTCCAATAATTCTGCCATCTAGAATAAGAAAAGAAGAAATTCTTCATGATTTCAAGAACAATTGATGAAGAGTATAATAACTACATAAAAATTCCGTCCTTGTATCACGTGATTTATCGTCCATCTGCACTTAAATGATCTAGTCAGTATTTTGTGTAATAAACATATGTGTTTTGTGAGTTGAGGTCTGCAGTATTCAATGTGTCGTCGTGTTTGTGTAAGAATCAGTGATATTTATTAACGTAACTTTCTAATTCTATGACAGATAAACAGACCGAACGAGGTGTAAGTGCCTTTAGTATTCTAATTAATTCTACAAAGTAAAAATGTGTAAATAAACTGCACATCGATCTAAATTTTACGCCATTTCCATGGAAAATCAGTGACAGATCGAGCCGACTATCAAGATAATCAGCGTGTGTCCTCTTGAGTCTCAATATGGATCCAAATAGAAAAATATAGAATTTTCGTTATTGTTGTTATTTCATGACATTAAGATTACTTTTAGAAACCAATTGAAGAGTGACGATTAAAAATGGATATAGTCCATTTTTCAAGAAAATTATTTTAGAGTGTCATTTCCCTATATGTTTAAAATTAGTTGCCTTCACATTATCTATAATAAAACGAGTTATTTGCTTGTATTTAATTACACTGAGTAGCAAAAAATAAACTTTTGCTTTATCTCAGAAAGATAAATATGTGATTCGCATAGTATATTTTCTCCTGAATTCATGTATGATACCGGTTTTTCTCCATCACAGAAGGTTTCCGAGAGACAGCAATTTATAATTACAAACACTTTAATATTTTCTACATTCGTAGCTACATAATATTCGAACATTCGAACTCGCCTAGAAAGTAAGAAATGATGATTTTCTGCTATATTTCGCCTGTGGAGCATCGCTCTTGATGGTCCAACAACAATCGGTCAGCATATTAAGATTCCTTTTGCCTTGATATCTCTTTTCCATAACTGAAACCATTTGAGTTAGCTCTTTTGGTTTTATTTTACAATGGACAAATGGACGAAAAAACATTTATTAAAAAATAATTATTTAATTCCATTAATTGAAATTAAAATAAAAAAAAAACTGTGGGTGATGGAGAAATTCCGAATACATATTTGAAAACACGATAAAAACTGCATTACGTACAACTATTGGTACTCATGAGACAATCATGTTGACCAGTGTTATTACTTTTTACTATTCATGTAAGATTTTATTATAGAATTACCACCTTAAAAGTAAACTACTGAAAATTGGCATAATGCTACTGTGATCGTTTTTACCCGTCAGCCTTCAATTATTTGTTTGAAACAGTGATAATGTGATTTTGTTTTTTAAATAATAGTTTACCTTATGAGTATATCAAAACTAAACTATAAAAACATTTTTTTAGAACATTTAAAATATGTATCACTTGTCGCAAAATTAAGTAACTTTATTTTATTTTTATGAAATATTAAATATATTACTTTCAATATACAGAATGTTATATTGAAAATATTTAATTATTTCCTGATTGTATTTTTTCACCTACTTTTCAATTATAAAACCAGCCGTTCCTCTTAAAAACGTCATATTTGTTGTTTCTATTTTCTTCTGTCTGATCTATTAGGACCCAATTTTCACTGTTATGTATTAGTGTCGCCACTATAAAATTTCATCTCTCTCTGAGTTTTGCTCTCTATGAGTTCTTCCTACAATATAATAGAAGAAAACTGAACATGAAATAAATAATACTTTATAAAACAGAATAATTTAGAACTCCAGGAAAACCTACATAAGATGGGAAGATTGTTTTAAAATTTCTTAATGTCGGAGCAGGCCAACAGACTAAACCATGTGGCTGATGATTATACGAAAAAATTATTTCCAATATGTATATAGGAGTTAGTGTGCAACAAGCAAAACTTCTGTAAAAATTTTGGTCTTAAATTTAATATATTGGACAATCCATATCAAATCGGACAGCAAAAAATCTTGCAGTTTATTATTTTAATTTTATGTATCCCTAAATATAGTGAATACATTTATATACGTATTAATACAGAAATTTAATTTTTATCATTTATAGGTTCATAGTTATGATGATCTAAAATTATCATAAGTAATGCCACGAGTGATTTCCAAATTATCGATAAATTCACGACTCACGAAGTGAGGAGTGAATTTATCTAGAAAATTTGGAAATCAAGAGTGGCATTTGTTAGGACTATTTAACGAATAAAATTAAGCTGTTTACTCACAAATCATTATTTAACTATAGTTATTTTAAAATATTTATATATTTAATGTAAACGGCGATGTTTGAAAACAAATGAGAAACGATAGGTACGCTTCTACTGCTTCTTTTGTTTATCACTGCAACCAGATCATACTATTTATTGCCAAAGGAACGCAATATTGTAAGAATGCTCTCTAGTGGAGAAAAAATGAAACACATCAATCTGTATATTAATTCATTTTTGATGTCGTATGATGTAAATATGACAATTATATTTTTCTCGATTATTACCTGGGAAAAAATACATTTAAGAAAGTGCAAACAGTGGTTTCTTTTTTTGGTGGTATAATCAATTGCTACAAATGTTGACATGTAAGCACTATTATATACAATCTGGTAGCCGTATTTGTTATAGGCTCAGTCACTGCAAAATAACGGTCAGACCTGTTCAGAATATTAAAAAGGAGGAGCTTTGTTTAATATATGATAATCCTAACACTGATAAATATTTCGTGAAACACGACTCTGATTGGTTGTAAAACAGGAATCATTGAAACGTGATTGGTCATTGACTCCCATTTGGGGCATGAGTTAAATAGTCGTAAATATGATAAACTAAAACGTTTACTAACTGATAGTTCTGAAACAGTAAACAGCAAAAATTTGTTTCAGACATATTTATATATGTGATATCATGTAGTTTAAGGGCGTTATTTTTATAATTAGGATATTTTTATTTTCGGTGTCAATTTTCTGTTTTATGCCGGTTTACTGCAGTACATATCAAAAAATGAAAACGGAAAAAATACAGGATACTACTCACGTAATAAGGATTAATTTCCAGCAATTACCTTTTTGGAGAGTTGAATAGTTCAGACAATATAAATGTTTTTTATTCTATTTTCGTAAAAAACTCGCGGGTCCACGGCCCAGCAGATTCATTTCACGACCAAGGTCGCGCGCGTACTTTATTGAAAGAGCTTCATCAGTGACTTTTTAACTGTCATTAAATCGAATAGATTATTATATGTTCTGCTTAATGGAACAGTGCCGTAAATTTATAAAAGTGGCGATATTTTAATTCTTACGCAGTAGATATTTATTTATCAAATTTTATTGCTGAAGTGAGAAGTAGGAATTATTTATAACTAACTCACTCACTGGCTCTGTGGAACCTGTAAGTTCATTGCAGCGCGGACATAAGCTCTCCATACATCCCATCTTGAGCTAACGTTTTCCAATTATTCTATAATCTACTTCCCTCAAATCATGTACAATGTTATTCTCCCACCTCATTCTTAGTCTTCCAACTGGGCGTTTTCCCTCCGGTTTTCCTACCAGAAATTTCCAAGCACCTCTTTCATCCTCCATACGTGCCACATTTCCTGCCCACGGCAGCCTACGAAACTTAACTGTTTTTATTATATCTGGCTTCCTATACAGATCATGTAGCTCACTATTATGTAGTTTTCTCCATTCACCTGTCCATCTCTTTTTGATCCAAAAATGTTCCTAAGAACTTTATTCTCAAATACTCGTAATCTTCTGTCCTTTTTTAAAACAAATTATTTATTTTGTTACAAATTTTTCATTACAGTTTAAATGTAATATTATATAATAAAAACTATTTCGTCATTAATTGAATAAACTGATATAAATTTTTATTATGTTATAATTACTAATTTCAGTCTTAAAATAACTTTTTATTCAGTGTATTGTATTGTACCCTGATAACTTTGACGAAATAGCATTGTTATAAGATATCACTTCCAAATAAAACCGAATGTTTTAATACTCGTACCACTTCCTACCAAACGATAATAATGTAATGTCAGCAAGTCTTCTTTAAACATCTGTTTTACATCAACAATTCTCAAGTTCAGATTACGTATATACTAGACAGTTGATTTACATCAGTGTGTTTGTTTAATGCATCTCGTCATTTTAAGTATCACAGTCAAATTAAAAATAATATCTCATTGTTCTTAACTCACAAGTTTGTAGATCTACAAAGACTGAATGGTGAACTAGAAGTTAAATATAATTTTAATTATGCATATATTAGTATACAATAGTTATTAACAATATTATGTGTTAATATATAATTCTACAATTTCTTAAATGTTTCTGGAATGAGAGAATAATCGTAGAGATATACATTTTGTGTTATAAAAGGAGAATAATGGGAAGTTTAGACATTAAATTAAATAATATAATAATTTAGCTTATAATAAAAGCTAATATTACCGTGCATTTTAATATCATCTTAGATATGTCATGAGTAGGGGATGCAAGATCAGTAAGTGATACCAAGCCAATAAAATATATTTATACCTCTAAAATATTACTTGTAACAGCATGAAAATGTTATAAATTATTATCAATAGCTTAACATTACTTGCAATATCCAACATCAGACATTGGTGTAGGGTACAAGTACAAAATATTACAACACATTACAAAACTACTCTCTAGAAAATATTTTAATAGGCCTACCAGTTTGAATTCGTAGGTGCTTAGTAATTTAAATTAAACTATACATTAGCCAAAATCAGCACAAAATTAACCGCCTACTGAATATATCAATAAAGATTGTTATATTTAATGACGTTTATTATGAAGCAAATTATTTCAAGCGCGAGGTTCTCCTACGTACCATAAATTTACGAGACGGGACTCACGGACTTCCTTCCTTCTGGAGAAAGCTACATTCAGAATTGTTACGCCTTTAAAATGCCATTGATTCCTATTGAGTTTGAACCCACGAACCTCGGAATCGGAGGCGTGCAGAGTAACCACTAGTCCACGATGATGATGATAATGTAATAATTGTAATAATGATAATAAAAATAATGTAATGATGATAATAACAATAAAAAATATTTGTAAGTGCGCAAAGCACTATTACCAAGTAGCTCCGTCATTGTTTGTACGAGCGAGCGATTTCCGCTCACGCGAAAGGTATTGCGGGCAGTCTACACATAAGGGGATTTCAGGCAAATAATTATTTTTGGTAGTTTCCTTTCAAGACTCCACTTTAATACTAATTACAAAAATTAACTGGTGTTCAGGTAAAAATGTGGCACTTTTTGATTTTATAAAATTTTTGGTGAGGAAGGTCAATTGCATATTAATTGCATTTACGCCCTTCAGAAAAACTTAAATGTTAACATACTAATTTTCAAGCGATAGAGCATAAAATCATCTATAATGTGACTATCTTTTCAAGTTGAGGGATTAGCCATACTTCGAGAAATGTATTTTATAAAAGAGACTATTTAAAACAATACGATAAATTGACAGTTCTATTACTCTTTAATTACACCAAGCGAAGACTTGAAATTCGGTTCAGATATTCAGTATATCATAAAGTTTCACTGTAAAAAATGGTAAACTTTTAAAGATGTGAGTTCAATTTTCACAATTTTTTTGCCGATTTCGTATGGAATGTCCCATATTCATAATTACTGTCTATTGTTTATCATAAGTAATGTCACGAGTGATTTCCAAATTATCGATAAATTCACGACTCATTTCGTGAGTCGTGAATTTATCTAAAGAATTTGGAAATCAAGAGTGGCATTTGTTAGGACTATTTAACGAATAAAATTAAGCTGTTTACTCACAAATCATTATTTAACTATAATTATTTAAAAATATTTATATATTTAACGTAAACGGCGATGTTTGAAAACAAATGAGAAACGACTGGTACGCTTCATTTGCTTCTTTTGTTCATCACTGCAACAAGATCATATTTTTTATTACCAAAGGATCGCAATGTTGTAAGAATGCACCGTAGTGGAGAAATGTATAGCCAACGGGATAGGTACTAATTACTTTCTGATGTTCTATGATGTAAATATGTCAATTATATTTTTCTGCATCGTCATTTCCTGGAAAATAATTCGTTTAAGAAAGTGCAAGCAGTGGTTTCTTTTTTTTGTGGCATAATCAATTGTTAGAAATGTTTTTATATTATCTGTCGCATGCGCTTTCTGTTGACATTCATGAACTATATATACAATCTTGTAGCCGCATTTCTTAGAGAGTCAGTTACTGCAAAATAATACTAAGACCTATTCAGAATGTTAAAAAGGAGGTGCTTTCTTTATTATGACTATTTAACTCATGCCCCAAATGGGAGTCAATGACCAGTCACATTTCAATGATTTCTGTTTTACAACCAATCAGAGTCGTGTTTCACGAAATATTTATCAGTGTTAAATTTACCATATTAAAGAAAGCTCCTCCTTTTTAATATTCTGAACAGGTCTGACCATTATTTTGCAATGACTGAGCCTGTAAGAAATACGGCTAACAGATTGTATATATAGTGCACAGATGTCAACACATAGTGCTTACAGGAGTTAATATAAAAACATTTATAGCAATTTATTATACCACCAAAAAATGAAACCACTGTTTGCACTTCCTTAAATGTATTTTTTCCCAGGTAATAATCCAGAAAAATGTAATTGTCATATTTACACCATACCGACATCAGAAATTAATTAATATACAGTTTGATGTTTCATTTTTTCTTACAATATTGCGTTCCTTTTGGCAATAAATAGTATGATCTGGTTGCAGTGATAAACAAAAGAATCAGATGAAGCGTACCAATCGTTTCTCATTTGTTTTCAAACATCTCCGTTTACATTAAATATATAAATATTTTAAAATAACTATAGTTAAATAATGATTTGTGAGTAAACAGCTTAATTTTATTCGTTAAATAGTCCTAACAAATGCCACTCTTGATTTCCAAATTCTCTAGATAAATTTACTCCTCACTTCGTGAGTCGTGAATTTATCGGTAATTTGGAAATCACTCGTGGCATTACTTATGATAAACTTTAGTTGGTAAATTCTAGGCGAAGCACGACTATGATTGGTTGTAAATAAAAAATCATTGAAATGTGATTGGTCATTGACTCCCATTTGGGGCATGAGTTAAATACTCATAAGTAATGCCACGAGTGATTTCCAATTTATCTAGAGAATTTGGAAATCCAGAGTGGCATTTGTTAGGACTATTTAACGAATAAAATTAAGCTATTTACTAAAAAATAATTATTTGAATATAGTTACCGGTGTTTTAAAATATTTGTATAGTTAATGTAAACGGCGATGTTTGAAAACAAATTAGAAATGTGAAGTTATGTACATTCACTGCAACTCGATCATATTATTTATTGCCAAATAGGATCGCAATATTCTAAGAATGCACTCTAGTGGAGAAATAATGAAACACATGAAACTAATATAATCAACATTATAGGTTAATCATTTATATTTTGAATAAACAACTCAGTAAATTCACTGAATCTATTCATTAATTGGTATATTCAATGTATTTGTTGGAGAAAAATAATGGTCTAACCTGTTCAGAATATTAAAGGAGGAGGAGCTTTCATTATCACAAAAGCAGGAGCTGATAAAGAGAAATCGATAAAGAGCGAGGTGAAACATGACTGTCATTGGTGTAAAACAGAATTCATTGAAACGTGATTGGTCATTGACTACCATTTGCGACATGAGTTAAATAGTCACTATAAAGTATTTATCAACACTGTTATTATCTACTTTTCACAACATGTGATCTATGTGACCAGCACTCATATTTCAAGATAAACTTCATTAAGGTGTATCACCTGTCATTTATGCAGAGATGTCGCTGAACTCGTCCCATCATTCTGTTTGGGAATTATATTGATTGGCAGATACTGACTTTTTCTGATTACTATTTTTTTTCGAAATGACTGTTTTTTAAATAAAAATTCCTTAAAGGTATAAGACTTGATACTTCAAAATAGGCATATGAATCAATTAAGAGGGAGAAGTTATATAGCATCCTGTTGTAGTATTGTATTAGTGTGCCGTCCAAATGTTGCGTACCATCGGGACTGGCACCGACCAACAAAACGATACATCCGACACTAATTTCGGTAACTTTTGGCAACTTATTTTTCATTCCTTCTCAAACCGATTCAAACTTGGGCTTAAATATCATATACATTGTCGCCAATCAGCTTACTTTCCTTGAAAAAATGGATATAACACTAATCTGGGACACTTTTGTCATTTTATTTTTTCTCCTTCTGACTTCCTCGCCCCCTTAGGGATACTTAGGGTTCAAACGTGGGTTTAAACGTCATCGGGACTGTGACCAATCAGCATAGCGGTCCCGAAAATTGTTATTTCAACACTAACCTCGGTCATTCTGGCCATTTAATTTTTCACCATTTCTCATCCACTTGGGGGCACTAGGGTCAAACTTATGCTTTGAAATGACATTGGGACTGCTACCAATCAGACTAGTTGCCTCGAAAAAATTAAACTATGGATTTTAAACTAATCTCGGCTATTCTTGTCATTTTAATTTTCACGCCTTCTCATTCCTTACTTCCTTAGGGATGCTAGAGATCAAACGTGAGCGTAAATACAGTCTGGATAATCGCCAATTAGCTTAGCAACCTCTAAAAAATATGGATTTGACACTAATCTCGGTTCCTTTGTAATTTTAAATTTCACCCCTTCTTTTCGCCCCTATTGAGGGTGATATGGCTGAATTTTGGCTTTAAATGTCACCGAGACTAGCACCAACGTGCTTAGTGGCACCGGAAACTATGAATTCGACACTAACATAGATCATTTTTTTTATTATTTTTAGATTTCTTCCTCTCTCACCCCTTTATAAAGGTGCTGGGGGTCTCTAATGCGCACGTAATGTTTTACAGATTGTAAATTACACGCATACCTAGTTTCGTTGAAATTACCCCACGTGTTTAGAGTTATCCTAGAATTTAGGAACACATTGAGGTCGTAGTCAATAATCATTACATTTCAACCCCTCTCATACCCCTGAATGGTTATAAGGAGTATTTTACCCCTTTCAGCCATTTTTATTCATCATAATTTACATGTCTACCAAATTTGGTTGAAATTTGTGCAACGAGTTCGAGATTTATGCCTGGCAAACACACACACGCACACACACACACACACACACACACACACACACACACACACACACACACACACACACACACACACACACACACACACACACACACACACACACACACACACACACACACACACACACACACACACACACACACACACACACACACACACACACACACACACACACACACACACACACACACACACACACACACACACACACACACACACACACACACATATTCATTATTGTTTATTTTTGCGTGATAGTGCGTTTTGTCGTATTTACAGCAATAACAACCATGATCGAAAGTTCAACTTCCTACATTTCGGGATTGCCAACCTAAATAACTATACTGTAATAATAAATTTACACCCACGTGCGGGAAGTAAAACCACTGCCCTTTGTGTGTACTACGTACAATGTATATACAAAAATATCCAAAAGGTAGTGTCAATATACATTATACGATACAAATCACTGTATTTTTAATTAACTGAACTTTATTTAAAACAATATAAAACAATAAATACGGTACTTGCGGACATTTTATCAATAATTGTTTTCAAGGCCTCTTGTTGTTTCAACTAATAAACATTGCCCACACTGTTAACGTTAGTCAATTGTTTATAATGAACGCAAATATTTTCAACAAATATGTTATTTTTAATTTTTATAGGAATTAATCACTATGAGGTTTAATTTATGGTGAAATTAAATGATTCTTACCTCTCCTCATAAATATTTTCTAAGTTGATCGCGATTTCGAGAATATAACTGTCTCATCATCAGAACTTTGTTGGCGACAACAAAGTTCTGATGATGAGACAGTTATAGTCTCGAAATCGCGATAAACTTAGAAAATATTTATGAGGAGAGGTAAGAAACATTTAATTTCACCATAAAGATGTTATTATTTATTATTTTGAAAACACCATTGCGCAAAAAATAATGTACAACACACGTTTGCGAAGTGTTTTAACAGATTCTCTGAAATAAAAAATCTCGCTATCGCTCGGTTTTTAAACATTTTCCTCGAATCTGTAAAAACCACTTCCCAACCTCGCATCGCAATATACTAATACATATATTATTTTCAGCTCGTGTTCAGTCACCTTGACGGGATAAGTGAGATTAACTCGTTATTAACATTTTAATCAAACAAGGAAATAAGTGTTATCCACATAATCTGCATATACCGTATGCCTGCGACAATGTAGCCACTTTTGAATGTATACAATTATGGAGTTTTCTAAAGCAAAATCGTCAGTTGATCAATATGACTATGAATTGGACTCGTGTCATCGGGTGTAATGGATATGTAAATATCTGTCTTGAATCTCCGTCAGTGCCGGCATATTCTACGGGACAAAACATTTTTTAAATAAAATTGTACAAATATGCAGGCAAACAGTTCAATGAAAGACTGTTGTCCTTCTTTAATAATGTATTCAAAAATGCAGATATACCACAAGAATGGAAGACAAGCATTGTTATACCCCTGTTCAAGAAAGGAGACAAGAGAAAAATGGACAACTATAGGGGAATCAGTTTGTTAAACACGTGCTACAAAATTTATGCAGACATTTTAAATGGAAAATTGAAAAGTTTCAGTAAAAAATTCCTAATGGAATGTCAAAATGGATTTAGGAAAGGACGATCTTGTATTGATTCAGCATTTTCTGTTAAACTATTGCTTGAAAAAAGAAGAGAATTCAACTTAGAAACACATTTTGCTTTCATAGATTTTGAAAAAGCATTCGACACAGTCAAGAGATCAAAACTCTTAAATATATTGGAAGACAGAAATATACCAAATTTACTTCGACAGAACATACAAAATATTTACAAAGACAACACCATAAAGATTAAATTAAATAACAGATTTTCTGAAGAAGGAATTATAAATCGTGGTGTGAGACAAGGCTGCCCCCTATCCCCAACACTTTTTGCAATTTATATCAATGAAGTAATATGTTGCTGGAACAAAACATATAAATTTGGAATAAGATATCAGAAAATAGAAAATAAACACCCTATTGTTTGCAGATGACCAAATAATAATAGCAAATTCCGAAGACTATTTAACTCATGCCCCAAATGGGAGTCAATGACCAATCACGTTTCAATGATTTCTGTATTACAACCAATCAGAGACGTGTTTCACGAAATAATTATCAACGTTAGGATTATCATATATTAAGCAAAGCTCCTCCTTTTTAATATTCTGAACAGTCTGACCGTTATTTTGCAGTGACTGAGCCTATAACAAATACGGCTACCAGATTGTATATAATAGTGCTTACATGTCAACATTTGTAGCAATTGATTATACCACCAAAAAAAGAAACCACTGTTTGCACTTTCTTAAATGTATACGACATCAAAAATGAATTAATATACAGATTGATGTGTTTCATTTTTCTCCACTAGAGAGCATTCTTACAATATTGCGTTCCTTTGGCAATAAATAGTATGATCTGGTTGCAGTGATAAACAAAAGAAGCAGTAGAAGCGTAGGCTACCTATCGTTTCTCATTAGTTTTCAAACATCACCGTTTACTTTAAATATAAAAATATTTTTAAATAACTGTAGTTAAATAATGATTTGTGAGTAAACAGCTTTATTTTATTCGTTAAATAGTCCTAACAAATGCCACTCTTGATTTCCAAATTCTCTAGATAAATTCACTCCTCACTTCGTGAGTCGTGAATTTATCGATAATTTGGAAATCACTCGTGGCATTACTTATGATAATCTACAGAAAGGTCTGTATGAACTTAACAAAATTACAGAAGAATATGGATTAAAGATATCTACAGAAAAGACAAAAATTATGGCATTTCAAGGTGTAGATCCTGTCAGAAGTAAAATTGTACTGGACAATAAAATTTTGGAGCAGGTGAATAATTTTACATATCTAGGATGCAATATCTCATATGAAGAAGAAAAGGATGTAAATGCAAAAATATCTAAATTTTTAAGAATTTTAGGGTTAATAAATTCTATCTTCAAGCCACAGTTAGTCCAAAAGCATTCAAGACTGAAAGTGTATAAAACACTGGCTCTTCCAACTCTTTTGTATGGTAGCGAAGTATGGACGTTGAAACAGAAGGATATACAGAGACTTAGATCTGCTGAAATGAGATATCTTCGGAGGACTGCAGGATACACACTACTAGATCACAAGAAAAATGAAGACATCTTAGAAGAATTACACATGGAATCTTTAGAAAACAAAATTTCTGATTATAAGTCAAGATGGATACAACATGTTCATCGAATGGAAGATCACAGAATACCCAAACTAATGTTAAGATATCAACCTGCAGGAAGAAGAAGACCAGGACGTCCACTCAAAAGACTTCTGGATGGTGTTTCTCTTGAGGCCGAAACAGGTCAACAAATGGCCTAAATTCGTGAATGTACTATGATGATGATGATGATAAACATAAATATATATTGATTCAAAAACAAACTGAAAATTGACTAAATGTATTTTTTAAGAAGATAAGCACATTGCTGAAAGTTAGAACTCAAGAGATTAAACATAGATGGTATATCAGGATAGTACGTCGCCATGGCGTAGTCGGTAGAGTCCCTACCTTCCACTCCGGCGACCCGGGTTCGATTCCTGGCGGGGTAGGGGATTTTAAATCTGCATCTTGGGTCTGGGTGTGTGTATCCTGTCCTTGTGTCTATGTGAGGATTAAAGAAAGTTAGCAAACAGGTAAAACAAAAAAAAAACAAACAAAAAGGTAAAACAAGAAGGAAAACTAGTATAAAACGAAAAAAAAAGTTTATATTTATCATTTTTTTATACAGGGTGTTACCGAAATGAGTGCAGATTTTTCATGTGGTGGTAGGGAACATCCATACAAGTATTTTAACACAATGAACCTTGGGTCGGAAATGCATTGTTGTGGGTCTACAGAATAAAACAGCATTTAAACGTTGTTGTTTATTTATTGATTCTAAGAAAAATGGAAGGTATTTCATGTTATTTTACAGTAATTGTTGGAAATGGCGACAATTGACCTGGATGCACAGCTCCAGAGCTTGTAGCAAGGATTGTGGCAGCGGCTGCGAAAATTAGGGAGTATCCAGATATGTTTCTTAGATTTCGTCAGTCTGAGGTAAGACACGCGGAGCTGTGCATCCAGGTCAATGGTCGTCATTTCCAACAATTACTGTAAAAATAACCTGTAATACCTTCCATCTTTCTTACTTACTTACTCACTGGCACTATCGAACCCGTAGGTTCATGGCCGGTCGGACATAAGCTCTCCATACATCCTTATCCTGAGCTAATGCTTTCCAATCATTCCCTGTATAATCTACTTCCCTCAAATCATAGTTAATGCTATTCTCCCACCTCATTCTTGGTCTACCAACTGGGCGGTTTTCCCTCTGGCTTTCCTACAAGAAGCTTCCATGCAAGTCTTTCATTCCCCATACGTGCAACATGTCCTGCCCTCGCAGTCTACGAGACTTAACTGTTCTTATTATATCTGGCTTCCTATAAAGACCATGTAGTTCATTGTTATGTAGTCTTCTCCATTCACCTGTCTGTTCATCTCTCTTTGGTCCAAAATTTTTCCTAAGTACTTTATTTTCAAATACTTGTAATCATCTTTCCTCCCTTAAAGTAAGAGTCCATGTTTCGCACCCATATAATATAACTGGTAGAATAATAGTTTTATATATTTTCACCTTCCATTTTTCTTAGAATTAATAAATAAACAACAATGTGTTCAACAATTTTAAATGCTGTTTTATTCTGTAGACCCACAACAATGCATTTCCGACCCAAGGTTCGTGTTAAAATACTTGTATGGATGTTCCCTATCACCACATGAAAAATCTGCAATAATTTCGGTAACACCCTGTATATATTAAGTAACTATTTGGTATGGGCATGTTAGTTGGATGGACAATGAAACAAAATGTTATATTTAGGTAATCTAATAAATAATATATTTTTAATGTATTGTTGTGTGTCTGGTGGCGTAATTCACTGAGAATTTGTTCCAATCGGGCGTGCCATCGATAAGGATCTTTATTGTCAACAACTAGAGAGTTCATGAAATTATGAGGGTCCCGGGTTGAAACCCGACCGCACTTCACGCTGCACGAACATCCATGACAAAATTCAGGAATTGGATGGAATCGAACTATTACCACACTCAGCATATAGCCTTGATCTTGCGCCTTCAGGTTACCATCTGTTTCGATCCATGGCCCATTTCTTGCGTGAAATTTCAAGAACATTGAAAACATTGAAGCTATGGAAGTGGGTCTCAATGAATTCTTCGCATCAAAAACCAGAGACCGATACCGTAGCGGAATAATGAACCTGGTTAAAGATCGAACCTTGTTAAAGATCGAACCTGGTTAAAGATCATAGAATCTGATGGTATCTACTTTGAAAATTGGTTAAATTTCTTGTCAGAAGAAAAATTTCCAAATAACATTTTGTTAAAAAACTAAATTGGTTATAAAACAGAGTCTATATTTTATATCTAGTCCATCTCACCCAATTAAAATTCTAATCATATTTGGACTAATAATAAAAAACATGAAGAATAGGCAATTAAATACTTTAAATCCGTTTGACGTATACAAATTAGTCTAACCAAAGTTCCTCCTACTACTCTAACAGAAATTCAAACAAAATTTATTTTACAACCAATTCTCATTAATAAATTATATACCCGAAGTAGGAGGACAGGAGGATCATTCACATGGATGAGAAAAAATGAAGGATGGAATGAAAATAAAAATATTATAGAAATCGGATTTTAGATAGTAAGCATGTTGTTAGCGAAAAATGAGTAAAAAATCAATTATGTATGTAGAAGTTTCATGAAACGATATAATAATAATAATAATAATAATAATGATAATGATAATAATGATGATGATGATGATGATGATGATGATGATGGTGACGGTGGTGGTGGTGGCGGCGGCGGTAATGGTGATAATAATAATGACAATGGTGATAATAATATTTTTAGAATTAGATATAGATTTATTTATTTAGCCTGGTGGAGTTAAGGCCATGTGGCCTTCTCTTCCACTCACCAGGGTAAAAATATATTACATCAGAATATAACAATTACAATGAACTCTAATATTAAATACTAAATAAAAATTTGATCAAAAAGATAATATCTATTATATTACGATCTATAATGCAACTAGTTAATGTTAGTTAAAATTAAGACTAAAACTAATAATAAAATGTATACAAGCAAGACATATTAAATTGTCCCTGTCTAATGTATAAAAAAAAACAAAGAAAAATAATGAGATATAGAAAACTAATTTTACGTTTGTACAATATTTAAAACAAAACAAAAGAAAATATTTGTTAATCTTAATATTATTTTCATAGATGATTAAATTTATTAATTATTAAAGAATACTATCAGTGAGGTGTATAAGTTAGTTTGTTATTAAATACTTCTTTAGTTTGTTTTTGAAGGATGTTATAGTTTGACAGTCTCTGATATAGGTCGGAAGGGAATTCCATGTTTTGGTAAGTGAGACCGTAAAAGATATTGAATAATATACAGTGTGATGAGGAGGGATATAAAGGACAATGTGCTGATGGGATCGAGTGTCAAGATTATGTGTGTCGGATAGTCTGATGAAGCGGCGTGATAAATAATTAGGCGATGTTGTGTGAAGTATTTTATAGAGAAGGGATAAGGAATGGACAGTTCTACGATCTCTTAGACGAAGCCACGATAATTGTTCCTGGGACGGTGTAACGTGGTCAAATTTGCGAATACCACAAATAAAACGTGCGCAAGAATTATGAACACGTTGAAGTCTTTGAGTGTAAATAATATTTCTTATTCTTCTTCTTCTTCCTTCCAAGTATTAGGCCAAGGCCTGTTACGATCCTATAGAAAATCTTCCCTAAGTCTGTAAAAAGAGTGTCACAATAATCAAAATGGGGCATTGCAAGTGTTTCTACTAACATTTTCCTAATAGCAAATGGCAGACAATTTCTTACACGATTTAATGAACGTATTATTGAGAATACTGTTTGTATGTATGGTTTATTTGTGTATTCCAATTTAAGTTATTGTCAATAAATACTCCTAGAATTTTTACTGTCTCACTATAAGGGATTTGAACTCCATTTAGTGACACATGCGAGACTGTGTTTAGGTTAATTGTAGATAATAGTCTCTGGTGACCCATAATGATTGATTGTGACTTTCTAGGATTTAATTGCAGTCCATATTTAACTGTCCAAGTCATTAGTGAGTCAAGATCCTCGTTAATTTTGGCAACAGCGTCATTTAGAGAATATTTGTGATAATAATGGTGATGGTAATAATAATAATAATAATAATAATAATAATAATAATAATAATAATAATAATAATAATAATAGCTTTATTTTACCTGGCAGAGTTAAGGCCTTGTCTGCCACTCAACCAGGTTTTAAAAAAATACAAAAAAAATAGTCTTACATCTAAATTACAATATACATAAACGATTACATGTTATAAATACAATACAATTAATATTTATAATTTATTTTGATTTACTCTAAATTTAACGAATTAAATATATAATATGTACACGATATATAAAAACGAGGAAAAGATTATTAATGACATAGTATAAAATTAAATAAATAGAGAAAAATTAATTATTAGACAACAGGTAACTGTATAAGCGTGACTTAAAGGTGCCAAGTGTGCGGCAACCCCTGATATCTTGAGGAAGGAGATTTCAGGAGCGGGCAGAGGCTACTGTGTAGGAAGTAGAATAAGGGGAAGTGCTATGAAGAGGAATTGTTAGCAGACTGCTATCTTGTGACCTAGGGTCAATATTGTGGTAAGAGGATAACTTCTCAAATCTGGACGCCAGGTAAGTAGGAATGTAGGAATTCAGAAGCTTGAAAAGTAGTGAAAGAATGTGCAATTTACGTCTGTCAGTAAGACGGAGCCAAAAGAGGTTATTAAAATGTTCGGAAATATGGTCATAACGGCGGATATTGAAAATGAATCGAACGCAAGCATTATGAACACGCTGCAGTCTCTTGCGACAAATCACAGTTTAGATCATTAGGCCTATATATAATGTCACAATAATCGAAGTGTGACAACACAAGATTCTGCACAAGGATATATCACCTGGAAGTGTTTAAAAGGAAAAGTGATCCCACTACAGGCCATAGGAGACCCTTGGGGCAATAGGAGATTAAGGCTCCCACTTTTTCTAGACACTTGATGTCAGCCGGGTTGTTAGCCCTGCGTGACGACCGCCTTTACCTCCAGAACATGCGTCTGGTACTCATTTCCGTTAGAGGCTGAGTCGACCTCAGGACCATGGTGCCACCAGAAGATTTGGGTCAGTTTAAGAATCCTGACCCACCGGGACTCTGACCCTCGACCTTCCGGTTTGTAATGTATTACTTTAACCATCTGCGCTACGGCGTGCCCCCGGAAGTGTTTAAATGTGAATAAAATATATATTTTACCCATTAGTGCCTATATTGTGTTTTTTTCTAGAATCTATTGTTCGTATTAATTACACTGGTTAACATGATTTTTGTCTCATGAGTACCAACAGTTGTACTTAATGCAGTTTTTTATCGTGTTTCCAAATACGTATTCGGAATTTCTCCATAATCCACAGTTTTTTTATTTCAATTTCATTTAATGGATTTAAATAATTATTTTAATAAACTTTTTTCGTCCATTTGTCCATTAAATTTAACACAGTAACCTCAACGGAGTTTCATAATGCATTTTAAAAACATTGATTCATTTGTCCATTGTAAAATAAAACCAAATGAGCTAACTCAAATGATTTCAGCTATGGAAAAGAGATATGAAGGCAAATGGAATGCTAATATGCTGGCCGATTATTGTTGGACCATCAAGAGGGATGCTCCACAGGCGAAATATAGCATTAAATTGTCATTTCTTACTTTCTAAGCGAGTCCGAATGTTCGAATATTGTGTAGTTACGAATGTAGAAAATATTAGTGTGTTTGAAATTATAAATGCTTGTTTTCTCGGAAATATTGCGTGATGGAGAAAAACCGATATCATATTTGAATTCAGGAGAAAAAAATACTATCAGAATCACATATTTTTCTTTCTGAGACAAAAAAAGTTTATTCTTTGTTGCTCAGTGTTATATATTCAATTGTTCATATATTAATTGGAGGGGGCACGGCGTAGCGTAGTTGGTTACAAGCCGGTAGGTTGAGGATTCAAGTTCCGTGGGAACAGTAATTTTAAGCTGGCCTATACATTCTGGCGGCGCCATGGCTCTGGGATCAACTCAGCCTCTAATGAAAATGAGTACCAGATGTATGTTCTGGGAGTAAAGTGCTAGCAACCCGGCTCGAATCTCGTGCCGATTGTTATAAAGGTGGGAGCCTTAACCTCCTCCTACCACAAGGGCATCCTAGGACCTGCAATGAGATTGCTTAACCTTAAATATTAATTAGTCCCAGTTCAGCGCTGCTAGTCTCAGGAAATATTAGAAATTTTAACAAAGCATCGAAATTAAGTAATATATTTACAATAATTTTACTTTGTAGCCAATGAATGTTGTTTTAACTTTATTTTTATTGTTAGATTAATTTTACATATTTTTCTGTTAATTATAGTAATATTTTGCGCTATTGCACATTTTAAAAGCCTAAAGGAGTATTTTAGAATATATTTTACAGTTTTAAAGCATATTTTAGATGCCTAAATCTACATATTTTAGAGCCAAAGCATCCCAAGTCAATTTACAAAATCGAGATGTAAGAATGACAATTTGATCAATAGAGTATGCGGAAACCCCTCAATGTACATGTCAATAAATCCATATATTTTTAAGGCATTCACATAAACGGGGGAATTGCCCTTTAGTTTATATAACAAACTTGATGTAGAGTTTGAAAATTCCAAATTAGGCTATTTATATGGTATGACAGTAATTTATGTAAACATTATTGCTTAAGTTTCGAATTTACCTAAACGTTTCCGCATTATAGCACACTGGAAATAATTTTCACATGATTGAAGACATGTCAAATTTGTATTGCTTGTCTGACTTCTTACATCAATGCAGCTTAACATATCTATGACTATTTAAACAAATGGGAGTCAATGACCAATCACGTTACAATGATTTTTGATTTAAAACCAATCACAGTCGTATTTCGCCTAGAATTTACCAAATAAAGTTTATCATAATAAAGAAAGCACACCTTTTTTAACATTCTGAATATGTCATAGCATTATTTTGCAGTGACTGAGTCTCCAAGAAATACGGCTACCAGACTGTATATATAGTGCATGAATGTCAACACATACCGCATGCGGAAGTTAATATAAAAACATTTGTAGCAATTGATTATACCACAAAAAAAAACAACCACTGTTTGTACTTTTTTAAATGTATTTTTTTCCCAGAAAATATAATTGTCATATATATACATCATAGGATATCAGAAATTAATTAGTATACAGTTCGATGTGTTTCATTTCTTCTCCGCTAGAGTGCAATATTGCGTTCCTTTGGCAATAAATAATATGATCTGGTTGCAGTGACGAACAAAAGAAGCAAATGAAGCGTATCAATCGTTTCTCATTTGTTTTCAAACATCGCCGTTTACATTAAATATACAAATATTTTAAAATAACTCTATTTAAATAATGATTTGTGAGTAAACAGCTTAATTTTATTCGTTAAATAGTTTTAACAAATGTCACTCTTGATTTCCAAATTCTCTAGATAAATTCACTCCTCACTTCGTGAGGATAATTTGGAAATCACTCGTGACATTACTTATGATAAATATTCAATAGAGTTTACTCTGCAAAATTTGCAGTATGCTTTCACGGTGATGCTGCAAACACTTCTTTACGCTCTTGATGTGGTCACTGCCGCGCCGCCGCCACCACCACCAATAGTAATATGAATGATAATAATAATAATGATGATGATGATGATGATGATAATAATAATAATAATAATAATAACTCTGAGCAACAAAAAAGAACTTTTTTTTTGTCTCAAAAAGAAAAAAATATGTGATTCTGATAGTATTTTTTCTCCTGAATTCAAATATGATATCGGGTTTTCTCCATCACGCAAGGTTTCCGAGAGAACAGGCGTTTATAATTTCAAACACTTTAATATATTCTACGTTCTTAACTACACAATATTCGAACATTCGGACTCACCTATAAAGTAAGAAATGAAGATTTTCTGCTATATTTCGAGCATCCATCTTGATGGTCCAACAATGATGGGCCAGCATATTAGGATTCCATTTGCCTTAATATCTCTTTTCCATCTACCTTAGAAAAAGTGAAAGCAAGATTTCTAAAAGCAGCAATGGGGATCTCGAAATTTGCTCCATCTAGACTTGCATATGAATTAGCACGGGAAACTTTTCTCGTGGAAGATCTACGCACAAAATTCCTGTTACCAGCTATTAAACAGGAAACTGCATTGAAAAAAATAAGACAAAACAAGACAAAAGAAATACCAGACGATTTTTACGCAACAGATGCTATGATCAATCGAGACTGGACTGGGCCAAACAACAAGATACGCAGTGCAATAATAAGACTGGCAGTGCATGGATATCACCACAAACTCTGCAAAAATTCAAACTATCATGATCCGTCAAATGACTGCGTGTGTAAGCTCTATGATAAACCGTGTGAAAGATATCATTTCAGTGTCTGTTCAAAGAGAACACAATCGTCGCTGGTATACAGCAGAGACATAAACTAATGCACTTTTGTGCGCGTTTTTCTTATTACTATAGCTGAAATCACCTGATGAAAGTGTTCCCCATGCTCATCGCTCATTGCGCCAAGATTATCCGCGAAGGAATCTGGGTTTATAAAAAAAATAATTATTTAAATCCGTAAATTGAAATTGAAATAAAAAAACTGTGGGAGATGGAGAAATTCCGGATATATGTTTGAAAACACGATAAAAAACTGCATTAAGTACAAGTATTGGTACTTGTGAGACAAAAATCATGTTGAGCAGTGTAATTAATAATAATAATGGTAATAATAATAATTAATAATATTAATTAATAATAATAATTAATAATATTAATTAATAATAATAATTAATAATAATAAATAATATTAATAATAATATTAATAAATAATAATAATAAATAATAATAATTAATGATAATAATAAAGAATGCTAATAATAAATAATGATAATAATAAAGAATGCTAATAATAAATAATGATAATAATAATGATTGATGATAATGATTAATGATGATAATGATTAATGATGATGATAATGATTAATTATGATGATTAATTATTATGATGATGATTAATGATGATGATAATGATTAATGATCCATCCATAGTAATTCTGCCCGAAGGTTGGTCCTTCACTGCAATCATAGCGTTTTCATGCTATGCTTGCAGCTTTACTAGGGAATTGTGTAGGTGTGGTAGCTTCCCGTTGCTTTCCACACCGGTGAAGGATGATGATGATGATAATTATAATGGTAAGGATGATAATGATAAGGATGATGGCCATATGATTTCGGGGACCGTTTGGGCCTTAAAGTTTTCCTGACATTTGTCTTACAGGTGAGGAAAAACCCCGATAAAAACCTCACCCAGAAAAACTGCCCCGACCGGGGATCGAACCCGGGCCCGCTGTGTGACAAGGCAGCACGCTACCTCGAGACCATAGCGGTGGACATTGATTAATGATGATAATAATAGTGTTTAATGACGATAATAGTGATTAATAATAATAATTATTATTATTGTTATAACTAATAAATAATAATAATAATAATAATAATTATAATTATGATGATGATGATAATAATAATAATAATGACAACAATTAATAATAATAATTCTTCTTCTTCCTTCCAATATTAGGCCAAGGCCTGTTACGATCCTATAGAAAATTTTCCCTCCAGCGTTTCTTAATAATTAATAATAATAATTAATGATAATTACTACTAATAATAAATAATAATAATCAATAATAATAATTTATAATAATAATTTATAATAATAATAATAATTTGTAATAATAATTTATAATACTTTATAATAATTAATAATAATACTTTATAATAATTAAAATAATAATAATAACTTTTCATTGAGATAAATCTAAACAGAAATCCAAACCTATTATCTCGGAAGAGGAGAGGAAAAGGTAATCAGAATGATTTAGAATAAGAGAGGAAGAAACATGCGATAAGAATGTTGAAGGAATATTCCAAAGTAAGAGTTATGTAAAAACTTTATAAATTATTGTATGGGACTCATTCAGCGGCCAAAGCGCTGCAATAGCGCTTTATCTGCAGCGTACCATTCAGCGGGCAATAAAGCGCTCTAGCGGACTTGCAGCTATTGCAGCTAAGTAAAAGTAGGCTGCAGACATACGAAACCGCTGCATCCATTGTGATTGGTTGTTTCATTCAGTTTAAACATAGCGTCTTTGTCTATAAAAAAAGTTATGTTTCATGTACATATTTTGTGATATTTACATCTGGACATTAATATATGAGTTTTTCAGGGTGGCTAACCCTTTTAGACGAATATAAGTGATAGGCCTATATCAATTAAAACTAAAGACGGCAATAATTTTAAGATTGTTATCAACATCAAGCATTTACGATTATAACCTCTTTTTACATGTAGATCATTGTGTTATTGACGAGTCAATGTTTTTATTATATAAATTATATCCCTAGATGATTCATTCGCTAATACTTGGTGCAAAGTTGATTATAATTTTTATTTTTTATTTCAAGATACCTAATATATATAAAAATAAATGTTTGTTTGCTTTTTGTTTGTTTGTTCGTACTTTATGCGCGGCCATACCGTTGATCCGATTGTGATGGGGCTTCTTGCAAAATGTTCAGGAGAATCCCGGGATGAACATAGGCTATAAGAGAGTTGCAATACTCAACTCCTACACCCTTAAAATCGCCATTTGTAGTGAAAAACGTGAAAAAAGTAGATCTTTGGACGATTAAATTGCTTATGCTGCATAAACCATAACAAATACACAAAATTAATGTACACAGAATTGAATATCTCAAAAACCTCTACAAAAAAGTCCAGGACAGCATATGTTTATCTCTTACGGATAACTCACAATAACCATTTTTGTCTTTCATTGTTGCCAAGAAGCTCAAGACAAGTGCGTAGATTCCTGTGCAAGCATAGCAGCACATGGCGGGTATTCTTTTACGGATAACTCACAATAACGAATTTTGTCTTTTAGCTCATTTATGCCAAGAAGATCGAGATAAGAAGATTTCCGGGTAATCAGCACGGGGAATCTTAAAATAATTACGATATACATTTATAATTACTTATTCAACTAATCGTAAGAAGTACATTAATTTTTGTTTTTCAGCACATTTATGCCAAGAAGATCGGGATGAGTCGATTCCTGGACAACACCGGGTAAACAGCACGGGGTATCTAAAATTAATTACGATATAAATTGTTCCTTTTACTTATACAAGTAAATATAAAAGCACATTAATTTTCATTTATTTAGGCGTAGCAGCGCACGCCGGGCAATAGCTAGTATAAAGTAAATTAAAATCTTATGAATGTTATCATGGGATGATTTCTGCAAACCTACAGTGGTTGCCGAACCAATTTTCTCTACAGATAAAACGAGCATCTTCTTTAAATGTGTAACAGAATAAGAAAATTGTTCAATGTAGACTACAAAGAGAAAACTCAATTCTGAAATTTTGTATTCAGACCAGATTTTTTGCGTTATAAATCCCAGACACGCCCTCTAGATTGATTTTTTGCAGTTTTCAAAATTACGAAAAGTTTGACATTTTTTGAAAAAAAAAGACCAAGACAATAGCCTTGGAAATCGTACTTCTGAAATTTTGGATTTAGACCGGATTTTTTTGCATTATAAATCCCGGACGCTTGGTGTAGATTGATTTTTTTCAGTTTTCAAAATTTGCAAAATGTTGACATTTTTTCGAAGAGAAAACAAAGACTATATAGCCTTGGAAAACTCAATTCTGAAACTTTGAATTTAGACCGATTTTGTGCTTTATAAATCCCGGATTGTGCGTCCAGATTGATTTTTTGCAGTTTTCAAAATTTAGAAAATTTTGTCTTTAAAAAAAAACAAAACTTGGAAAACTCAATTTTGAAATTTGGGATTTTTTTTGTATTATAAGGCCCGGGCGCAACCACTTGACTGTTTTTTGCAATTTTCAAAATTTCGAAAATTTTATATTTTCTGAAGAAAAAACCCAATAGGGAACACTCATTTCTGGAATATTTTGCTAAACAAATCCCGACACACCCTCTACATTCATTTCTTGAAGTTTTCAAAATTTCGAAAATTTTTACTTTTTTTGAAAATTCAATTCTGAAAATTTGGATATAGACCGGATTCTATGCATTATAAATCCGGGACGTGCCTTCTGATTTATGTTTTTGCAGTTTTCAAAGTATCGAAATTGTTGACTTTTTTTTTTGCAAATGACAACCAAGACTATATATAGCCATCCAAACTCAATTCTGAAATGTTCGATTTAAACAGGTGTTTTTGCATTATAAAAACCGGATGCTCCCTCTAAATTCATTTTTTGCAGTTTTAAAAAATTTGAAAATTTTTATTTTCCGGAAAATAAACAAGGCGTGGGAAAACTCAATTTCTAAGTTTTGGATTTAGACCAGGTTTTTGCATTTAAAATCTCCGACACACCCCCTACATTGATTTTTTGCCGTTCGCAAAATTTTGAAAATTTCGACAATTTTTTGGAAAAAACCCCAACATTATAGCCTTGAAAAACTCTATTCTGAAATTTTGGATATATACCGGTTTTATTAAATTATAAACCCCGTACATCACCCTGCAGTTTCATTCTTTGCAGTTTTCAACATTTGAAATATTTTGACTTTTTTTGGAAAATAATCAAGACTATAGCCTTATAAAACTCAATTCTGAAATATTGAATTTAGACCGGATTCTTTGCATTATACATCATAGATGCAAACGCTCGATTTAGTTTCGCAGTTTTCATAATTTCAAAATTGTTGACATTTTTGGATAAAACCAAAAACTGCAAAAATTGTATCTAGAAGATGTATCCGGGATTTATAATGCAAAAAATCCGGTTTAAATCGAAAATTTCAAAATTGATTTTTCCAAATGTCAAAATTTCCGAAATTTCAAAACTGCAAAAATTGTATCTAGACGATGTATCAGGGATTTATAATGCAAAATATCCGGTCTAAAACGAAAATTTCATAATGGATTTTTCCAGGGCTATAGTCTTGGATTTTTTCCAAAAAAGATCAAAATTTTCGAAATTTCAAAAGCTACTAAAATAGTATCAAGAGGGTGTAACCGGGATTTATGATGCTAAATATCCGGTGTAAATCGAAAATTTCAAAATTGATTTTTCCAAGGATATAGTCCTGAATTTTTTCCAAAATATTTTCGAAATTTCAAAAACTGCAAACATACGAGTAGTATCTAGAGGGTGTATCCGGGATTTATAATACAAAAAATTCGGTCTAAATCGAAAATTTCAAAATTGATTTCTCCCAGCCTATACTCTTGGATTTTTCCAAATAATATCAAAATTTTCGAAATTTCAAAAACTGCAAAAATAGTATCTAGAGGGTGTATCCGGGATTTATAATGCAAAAAATCCGGTCTAAATCGAAAATTTCAAAATTGATTTTTCCAAGGATATGGTGCAGAATTTTTTACAAAAAATGTCAAAATTTTCGAAATTTCAAAAACTGCAAAAATAGTATCTAGAGGATGTATCCGGGATTTATAATGCCAAAAAAATCTGGTCTAAATTGAAAATTTCAAAATTTATTTTTCAAAGGCTTATAGTCCATGATTGTTTCCAAGACATGTCAAAATTTTTGAAATTTCAGAAACTGCAAAAATAGTATCTGGAGGGTGTATCCGGGATTTATAATCCAAAAAAGTAGGTCTAAATCGAAAATTTTAAATTGATTTTTCCCAGGCTATTTTCTTTTAATAATGTCAAAATTTTCGAAATTTCAAAAACTGAAAAAATAGTATCTAGAGGGTGTATCCGAGATTTATAATGCAAAAAATCCGGTTTATATCGAAATTTTCAAAATTGACTTTTGATTTTTTCCAAAAAATGTCAAAATTTTCGTAATTTCAAAAAGTGCAAAAATAGTATCTAGAGGGTGTATACGGGATTTATAATGCAAAAAATCCGGTCTAAATCGAAAATTTCAAAATTGATTATAGGATTTTTTTCAAAAATATCAAAATTTTCGAAATTTCAAAAACTGCAAAAATAGTATCCAGAGGGTGTATCCGGGATCTATAATGCAAAAAATCCGGTTTAAATCGAAAATTTTAAATTTGATTTTTCCTAGGCTATAATCTATGATTTTTTCTAAATGTTAAAATTTTCGAAATTTCAAAAAATCCTAAAATACTATCTAGAGGGTGTGTCCGGGATTTATAATGCACAAAAATCCGGTTTAAATCCAAAATTTCAATATCGAGATTTCCAAGGCTATAGTCTTGGTGTTTTTCCAAAAAATGTCAAAATTCTCGAAATTTCAAAAATTGCAAAAATACTACCTAGAGGGTGTGTCCGGGATTTATAATGCAAACAATCCGGTCTAAATCCAAAATTTCAAAATCGAGATTTCCAAGACTATAGTCTTGGTGTTTTTTCAAAAAAGTCAAGATTTTCGAAATTTCAAAAACAGCAGAAATACTATCTAGGGCGTGTGACCGGGATTTATAATGCAACAAATCCGGTTTAAATCGAAAATTTCAAATTTGATTTTTCCTAGCCTATAACCTATGATTTTTTTCCAATTAATGTCGAAATTTTAAAAATTTCAAAAAATGCAAAAAATACTATCTAGAGGATGTGTCCGAGATTTATAATGCAAAAAATCCGGTCTAAATCCAAAATTTCAAAATTGATTATAGGATTATTTTCAAAAATTTCAAAATTTTCGAAATTTCAAAAGCTGCAAAAATAGTATCCAGAGGGTGTATCCGGGATCTATAATGCAAAAAGTCCGGTTTGAATCGAAAATTTCAAATTTGATTTTTCTTAGGCTATAATCTATGATTTTTTCTAAATGTCAAAATTTTCGAAATTTCAAAAAATCCTAAAATACTATCTAGAGGGTGTGTCCGGGATTTATAATGCACAAAAATCCGGTCTAAATACAAAATTTCAATATCGAGATTTCAAGGCTATAGTCTTGGTGTTCTTCCAAAAAATATCAAAACTTTCGAAATTTCAAAAACTGCAAAAATACTATCTAGAGAGCGTGTCCGGGATTTATTATGCAAAAAATCCGGTCTAAATCCAAAATTGCAAAATCGATATTTCCAAGGCTATAGTCTTGGTGTTTTTCCAAAAAAATTCAATATTTTCGAAATTTCAAAAACTGCGAAAATACTATCTAGAGGGTGTGTCCGGGATTTATAATGCAAAAAATAAGGTCTAAATCCAAAATTTCAAAATTGATTTTTCCCAGCCTATACTCTTGGATTTTTCCAAATAATATCAAAATTTTCGAAATTTCAAAAACTGCAAAAATAGTATCTGGAGAGTGTATCCGAGATTTATAATGCAAAAAATCCGGTTAAAATCGAAAATTTGAAATTTGATTTTTCCTAGCCTATTACCTATGATTTTTTCCAATTAATGTCAAAATTTTCAAAATTTCAAAAAATGTAAAATTACTATCTAGAGGGTGTTTCCGGGATTTATAATGCAAAAAATCCCGTTAAATCCAAAATTTCAAAATTCGTTATAGGATTTTTTTCCAAATAATGTCAAAATTTTCGAAATTTTGTAAAAATCCTAAAATAGTCTGTAGAGAGTGTATCCGGGATTTATAATGCAACAAACAAAATCGGTTCTAAATCCAAAA
>JASPKZ010009620.1:0-45000 GCA_030220185.1 Diploptera punctata
CTTCCTGGCGCTTGGTGAGGAAAGGGGTACCTCAAGGCGGCGTCCTCGCTCCTCTTCTCTTCTCGATTTATATTAATGATGTGACCAAGAAACTACAAAACTGCAAGCATCATCTTTACGCCGACGACCTACAGATTTACACACACTTTAGGCCTGACGAAATTAATGAATATATTGACAAAGTAAACACTGACCTCAGGCATATATCTTTATGGTCCAGACAGTATGGGCTGAAACTAAATGTAAACAAAACGCAAGCAATAATTATCGGACATCCAAGGCTATTACACTTCATAAACAATGGCAATATGCCGGCTGTCATATTAGATAATGAACAAATTCCTTATACCGACGTCGTTAAAAACTTGGGATTTTACTTAGATTCTAATTTAAAATGGCATGAGCAAGTAAAACAAACATCTAAAAGGATCTTCTCCATAATGCATTCCCTAAAGCGACTTAAACATTTTCTTCCTACAACTCTTAAAAGAATTTTAATCCAAACTTTAGTGATGCCGCATTTTGACTACTGTGACGTTCTACTAACTGACATAAGTGACGGATTGTCGGACAAACTGCAGCGTGTCCATAATATGTGTATCAGATTCATATTTAATGTTCGAAAATACGATCACATTTCTCCATTATTCCACGAATTGTCATGGCTACATCTAAAAGAGAGAAGAAAATCGCACTGTCTAAATCTCCTATTTAAGACCCTACATACCTCGATTCCTAATTATTTATCATCCCGTTTCCAGTATCTATCCTCAAACCATAACTTAAACACAAGATCACAACATAGTCTCTTACTTAATATACCGCAACATAGGACATCACATCACTCCATGTCATATACCATCTCCACTTCTCGCAACTGGAATTCCCTACCACAAGAAATAAGGGGCTGCCGGACATTGGCATCTTTTAAAAGAAATATAAATTTATATTTGCTCTACACTCGACTTCATTATTATCCAGTGTAAGATATATATATTAATTGGTGTTTCCCGTATAATGTATCATATTTATATTATTATTATTATTATTATCGTATCATTATTGTTATTACCCTATAAAATGTTGTTGTACATGACATTTACATTGCTACATTTATTGTATCTTTAACTGTTTATAATTAGTATAGTGTATATCTATATTTGTCGAATATGTATTTGTATTTGTTCTGGTTGAGTGGAAGAGAGGGCCTTATGGCCTTAACTCTGCCAGAATAAATAAAGTATTATTATTATTATATTATTATTATTATTATTATTATATTATTATTATTATTATTATTATTATTATTTCTTCCTTTGTATTCACATTATAAGAATTCTAATGCATGATGTTTTTCTAAATATTTTAGGGGTCTTGTAAAAAAACAGACATTTTACTAAAAAAATGTGGAACCCATTTAATTATATTTACAAAATTTTAAAAATATAATATTTAATAACTCATAAAATAAATGTCTCACAAGAATGAAACTTAAACACATCATTACGTACCGTACTGTGAATGTTTGTACAAAAAAATGAAGTCTCTAGCTCAAAAAATGTAGAAAATACAAATTTCACCCATCACCCCCCCTTAATGTAAACGACGATGTTTGAAAATAAATGTGAAATGTTTGGTTATGCTTCTTTTGTTCATCCACTGCAACTAGATCATTTTATTATTTATTGCCAAATAGGATAGCAATATTGCAGGAATGCACCCGAGTGGAGAAAAAAAAGACACATCAAACTGTATATTAAACTAACAGTATAGATAGAGATCTGTGCAATTCGCGAGTCGCGATAACGCGAAAAGCTCTAGTATTGTAATTTATTGTACCATTTCTTAACTACACTTCCCATAACCTAAAAAAAAGCATTTTTGAATCGCGAAATAATGCGAAATCCTACGATAACGCGAAATAACACCGAAATTAAAAAAAATCAACAAATTCCGGAGATTTTTTTGTTTTATTAGCGACATTTTCATAACTCGTTTTTAAACATTGTTTTCAGATTCCATATTCTTTTTAACTACCATATCTGATGGAGCCATACCTGCTTCCTCCATGCACTCTTGCAAAGGGAAATGGTTACAACACATTTCGCAACAAAGGGGTAACATTTTCTGTCCTTCTCATGCTCAAATATGGTCTCTCCATATATTTTAAGTTTATGGCCAATACGAATTCCATGTAGACATTTGCAAAATGATTTGCTCTTTGAGGGAAGAGTATACCGAGTTTGTCAAGACATCTCTTGAAGCTATGTGGTATCCAACTTCAAATGTGGACTCAGATCTATTTCTCAGTGTGGTGTTGTAGTGAGTAATCGAAGGTGGAGATTGAAACCTGAGAATGCAGAAATACACACAATGGTTACTTTTTGTTAAAAGGTAAATTTTGCTTACAAATTAGTGACTAGGATTAAACATTTATGTATTTTAGTGTATTAAAATCGATATCAATTATATAAGCTGAAAGATGACCTTAAACTACTGAATATATAATTTTTATTGGGTTTAATATACTAAACTAGAATTAAAAAGACTCAAATTTACATTTTTTTAAACACCGCCAAATTCGCAATAACATTGAAATCTTGAAATTTTAAAACGAATTTTCTCTACAAGTAAACCATTTTCACGGGTCTTTAATTATAGTTTTTTTTAAAGAAACAACCCAGTAAAATCATTATTAAAAACACAATTATTGAATACGCAATTATCATATGTGTAGTTCGAAGGAATCTGTTCATTATTTGCTATATTCAACGTATTTGTTCGAGAGTCAGTCACTGCAAAATAATGCTGTGGCCTGTTTACAATATTAGAAAGGAGGAGATTTCTCCATTTTGGTAAACAGAATTCGATAAAAACGAGGTGAAACACGACAGTGATTGGATGTAAAACAAAATTCATTGAAACGTGATTGGTCACTGACTCATAATTTGGGGCATGAGTTAAATGGTCACAATATGTTATCAGAGTTGGAACGTTTTAATTTAGTTCACCATAGCATTCCTGTATACAAATAACAAGGTACGTGGACATCCTATGTTTAGTTTACAGTTTTGTGAATGAATTTAGGTACACACATTCCCCGGTGCTTCGTGTAAATCCCTCAATTTAGAGAGATGGGAATCCGAATTGGCATCGTTTTATGGTAAAATGGGAGTTTGGTATTTGACCACAAAGAATTTTGTTGTATTAGTAAACAAACGCAGTCAGAATTAATTACGTGTTCACTATGCAAATAATTTAAAGCGAAGCTAGATTTAGTTTGTTACAACCATAACCTGAAATCACGACTCTGACTGACAAACTTATTTACAGTATGTTTTAATTAATCCTAAATAATATAATTCTTATTTTAATTTTATTTCTAATTAGTATTTTATGTTATCATTTGCTAGGAACACTTCTGTGCTTTTTAGAGTTTCATAAGCGATTATTATTTTTTAAGGCTAGCCTTTACAACCTGTGACGCGACTGTTTAATTCCTTCATACATTTTGTTCTTAGGGTTTCATTTTTCAAATTATTGCCACCATTTACAATGATTTTTACATTTTTTCTAACTATTATTTTAATATATTTTTCTATGATATTTAATTACATATGTAGTATGAAGACGTGGCAGCCATATTGATTTTAACAAATATTCTATGCAACAACAAAGACGTGTTCCAATGCAGCCAACATATAGTATTTACTAATTAACTGTACACATATACTTCGGAATATCAGAACTTACTATTTATTTTTGGGCGTTGCATTCTTTCTCAGGTTAGAGTGCGTAAAGTGCGTTACGTTAGCTTTTAGGTGCGTTAAATATCGTAAATATCAATAAACCAAATATATGTTCATACACAAAAATGCGTTATATAATGAATCTGGACTACTAATGATTAAAGAAGGAAATTTTGAAGAAAAGCTGATTTCAAGTATCTAGAAACAATATTTGCAAATAGGAATGAGATACACAAAGAAATTAAACATAGGTTCAATCCTGGAAATGCTTGCTCTTGTGCATTACAGAGACTCTTGTCGTCCCAACTCCTTTTAAAAAAAGTTAAACTGAACGTAAAAGAGACAACAACTTTCAGTCTTGAAAATGTACCCATTTCACCAATTAAAAATTAAGAGTCAACATGTTTCAACAGCGGTGCTGTCATTTTCGAACAGTAACAAATATTCCCACAATTTTAGTCATCGCGGTCCCTAAAATGCTAATGGACGTAGTCATTCTTTAAAAAGTATCTACAAAGAAGAATAATATTGCAACGAAACTAAGTGTGTATTTGTTTATATTCAGAATGTACAGTGCGATCAGATATGCTTTACTTCGCAGTCTTTTTCTCATTTTATTCAATCGAGCTCTTTAATATCTGAAGTTAGGAGTGTGCAAATCCAATAACCTACAACTGGATTCAACTACCAACAGATCCACTCTGATAGCTAGTGCATTATGATCTCTTGAACGCAATAGGGGGAAACGTGTGTACATGCCCAGTGGGGAAAATGCTGAGAGATGGATCACAATTTATTGGGCCACCTCTTTACTATTCTTTTTTACGGAATATATATTTTGTCACTGAGGACCGTGGAATCTGGTTATTATTTGATGAGTTACAGTGGTAACAACATGTCTTTAAAGTTGGGTTTAATTCGAACACCACTTTTTGAATATTAACCATCTACAGGTCTCGTGTAATATTGTTGCTTGAAACAAAGAAACAGGGGACGAGAAAGAGAGAGAGTTAAATAAATATTCAAGCTGACATGAAAGTCAAGCCACAATGTAAGGAGCATGCTAGTAAGAAACCAGATTCAGGCCCTTAGGGCTTAGGTTTGTGATCAACCCTTTGTCGTGAGATGAAGTAAAGAGGGAAGTGGGGGGAAGGGCTGCTTCAGACGGAATCAATGCAGAGACGTCGTAATGCAGTGGGAGCCTGCGAGGACTGGTCCATCACACCGCCTTTCACATCGCCGAGGGTGCTCTCTTCCAGGGGTGAAACAAAACTACTTTCACAGGGATGTAATACTTCACTTGATTTGTGCTTCTAGCAAGGGTTGGGCTTAAACGTTACTTTGCTATAGCATTCACAGTTACAAAAAAATAACGTGACACTTAATGAACTCTAACTAACTCACTGCCACTATCGAACCCGTAGGTTCATGGCCGCGTGGACATAAGCTCTCCATACTTCCCTATCCTGAGCCAATGTTTTCAATCATTCCCTGTATAATCTACTTCCCTGAAATCATAGTTAATGTTATTCTCCCACCTCATTCTTGGTCTACCTCTGGTTTTCCTATAAGATGCTTCCATGCCCCATTCGTGCCACATTATCTGCCCATGGAAGTCTGCGAGACTTAACTGTTCTTATTACATCCGGATTCCCATAAAGACCATGTAGTTCACTGTTATGTAGTTTCCTCCATTCACCTGGTATTTCATCACCCCCATAGTATAATGCAAAGTTTCCTGATTCCTGACTACCTTCTCCTGGCCATCTAACTTCCTGTTAAAGCGACTATATCCAAGGGCGATTTATCTAATTCCCTCGTTAATACCTCTAGTGCCTCGCTAAATGTATAAAGTCCTAACATTCCATGTTCCTAGGAGCAAGTCCCTATGTTTGAGCCTTTGGAATCGATTCCCTGATGTTGCCCCACCTGGAGAACCGAATGAGGGACTATTATACCTCCGGAAAATTTTACCCAAGTGGAACCCATGTCCGCGTTTCTTGACGGTTGTATTTTTACGGTGAAAGATCGTCACTCCTTCGACCAAGGTACTTTTTCGTCTGGCTTATCACCTTCGACCAGTCCGGCAGGGGTGACCTGACACTTTACTGTTACAATAAGGTTTTACATAATTGTGTTGGGTGGTGCTATGGCTAAAGTGTTTAGACATTCGCCTTTCAACTCTAGTTCCCGAGTTCATCTCTCGGTTACTCGTAGCGGTGAATCGAATCTAGGACACGTCTATCTCTGGCATTCTCTGCAAAAACGTAATTTCGCAATTTTCTTTAAACTCAAGCTCGTATTCATTTTATTTCATCTGCTCTTGTGATGGGGCAATGACCTGGCATCTTAGATTATCACATACCGTACCTTTAATAACACTGAGCAACAAAAAATAAACTTTTTTTTTTGTCTCAGAAAGAAAAATATGCGATTCTGATAGTATTTTTCTCCTGAATTCAAATATGATATCGGTTTTCTCCATCACATAAGGTTCCGAGAGACAGGAATTTATAATTTCAAACACTTTAATATATTCTACATTCGTAACTACACAGTATTCAAGCATTAGAACTCACCTAGAAAATAAGAAATGACGATTTCTGCTATATTTCGCCTGTGGAGCATCCCTCTTGATAGTCCAACAATAATCGGCCAGCATATTAGGATTCCATTTGCATTCATATCTCTTTTCCATAGCTGAAATCTCCTGAGTTAGCTCATTTGGTTTTTATTTTACAATGGAAAAATGGACGAAGGAACTTTTATTAAACAATAATTATTTAAATCCATTACTTGAAATTGAAATAAAAAAAAACTGTGGGTGATGGAGAAATGCCTAATACATATTTGAAAACACGATAAAAAAACTGCATTACGTACAACTATTGGTACTCATGAGACAAAAATCACGTTGAGCAGTGTAATAAGGGCTTCATCGCATTTCATTCCTGGACCTGATATTGGGTTTATATTTTGTAATTGCGTTACAAATAGTAATCTGGAAGCTAACATGTTATGTCACTGTGCAGCGTATTTCAAGTCACCTATAGAGTTCTTCCCTTTTGCACCAGTAGCCTACTGTAGCGGTAAGATAACAAAAGTAAAACAAGTTTAGACTTTTATGCAAGTATTTCTTCTTCTTCTTCCTTCCAAGTGTTAGGCCAAGGCCTGTTACGAATCTATAGAACATTTTTCCTCCAGCGTTTAACAGGACGGCCCAGAGATCTTCGTCCTCTTGGTATATAATTATACACAGCTTTGGGGATCTGATTTGAACTCATTCTTTCAAGATGGTGTTTCCAATTTAGTTGGTAATGTTTACTATATTCCAAAATTGGCGTAGTCTTCAATTCTTTTAAGATATCGGTGTTCCTTTTCCGATCCCATCTGGTGTAACCCGCTGTTCTGCGCATGAATCTGATTTCACAAGCCGTTATTCTGTTTTTATATTGTCTTTTTAGTGTCCATGCTTCACTAACACAGGTCAACACTGGTCTAGCCAAAGTGTTATGTAAACGTAATCTGGTGTTTTTTTTGTACATGGGATGGTTTCATAACTTCATTAATAATTCCCAAATTTTTATTATAACTAGTAATTTTTTCAGGGGTATCCTTTTCACCCCACATAGAGAGATAATATCCAATATATTTAAATTAATTATATCTCTGTCAAATTTTATTCTGGGGACAGATTTTACTTTGTATGGAGTCCTTCCCATGAAATTCCATAACTTTAGTTTTGTTAATTGATATTTTCATATTAAATTTGGCAGCTATTTTTGTAAATTATAAATTGATCGTTGCAAATCATTTTCGGAAAGTGCCAGAAGAACTAAATCGTCTGCAAAAAGAATAGCATCGAGTTTGAGCTTCCTATTCATGGGTATATATCCCCGTTGTGTTTTCCTCCATTCGTTTATTTTTATTCTATTCATATATATAATGAAAAGCACCGGTGAAACTCCACATCCCTGTCTTATTCCATTGTTGATCTTTTTCCAAGAATATAGTTTGCCATCTTGTTTAACAGATATTTCATTATCTTTATAGATGTTGAACATATTAGTGATATATTGTTGTGGAACGTTATCATCAGCTAAAATTTATCTTAATATATAAAAATTACGTGTCACGTTGTTTGTCCGCGATGGAATTCTAAACTACTGAACCGACTTTAATAAAATTTTGCACACTGTGTGCTGTTTGATCCAACTTCAGACCTACAGTTGTTTATAACTAAATTTATAGTCACATTATTTTTTATTGCAAATTATTTGTTTATTATTTAACAAAGAGTTATACTTATCTGTGAGTTCCATACGACTCTAACAGATGACGGTGTAAGGTAATTGGTTTATTATTTAACCAGGTGGCTGTGCTTTTTGTTGCAACCGTGATTTTCAATTTAATTACATATATTAATTATTTCATAATTTAAGTGTGTTTGTGTTTATTTTATTTTCAATATATTGATAATAATATTAATTTCGTTTGTAAGTATTGGTTTTAAGTAATCTGGCTGAAAGACAGCAACTTAATTTACATTTAGCTGGACCGAGAAGGGACATTGAACAATATGGCGAATCAGTTCTAGAGGCCATGATTGATAAGATATCCAGTGAATTTCCTCAATTGGTATAGGCCTTTGTGACATAAATCTTACATTTAAGAAGAATGTCAATTTAAAAACATATGAAGTTCCTAAGGAACGGAATAACAGAATTGTAAGTAAGTCTGTTAGTTGTAATAATATGTCTAATGTTACAGAAACAATCTCCATGACTCAATTAAATGAAAAACAAGATGACTATAATATACTATCACAAGATGATACTACTATACAGAGACTGCTTGATGATGATGAGAATCCAAACTGCCAACAAGTTCGTAGAAGAAAACGAAAGTATAATGAAATCAGCAAGCCTCCTCAAAATATTCCATCAATAAATGTATATAATCCTTATGATACACTTATGGACGATACTGAGAATGCAGACAACATAAATTCATCTCAGTCAACTAAACCACTTCCACATAAACCACCACCCATATTTATACCGGGTGTAGTTAACGTACCAGAACTAAAAAAAAATGTGTAAAACAAAAACTTTCTGATTTAGATTTCTCACTTAGTTTACTACAACATAATTTAACGTATACCTTAGCCACAGCAATGCGTGGCCGGGACTTCTATATATATAACAAAGTCGGATTAGTTACACTATTTAAAACTCAAGAACGGCTGGACCGATTTTTATGATCTTAGATTTGTTGGATTTTTTTCTGCCCCGAATAGCAGATAACTATTAAAACATCGGGAAAATTAACGTAACATTATTTAAAGGCGATACGACGTTCGCCGGGCCAGCTAGTAATAATATTTCTGTCTACTTTATCAAAAGCCTTTATGAGGTCAACAAAGGCAATATGAGTTTCTATATTGAATTCCTTGTGTTTTTCTAATACTAGTTTTAGAGTGAAGAATCCATCTGTACAAGATCTACCCTTTCTGAATCCATTCTGCTCTTCTCCAATTATATTTTCATAATTTTTTCAATTTATTCGTAACTATATTAGCATACATTTTATATCCAGAATTCAACATGCTAATTCCATGATAGTTATTTTGGATTTGGCGACTTCCTTTTTTTGAAGATTGGTATTACAATGGATTTGTTCCAGCTTTGTGGTGGTTCTTGTCCTTCCCATATCATATTAAGGAGAATAAGAAATCTGTCTAAAAATTTTTTAGTTGAAAATTTAAATAATTCCTGATCAATGTGGTCTTCTCCGGGAGAGATTTAACATCAGTTAATTCATCTATAGAAATATGTTCCAAAGCTGTGATTTTAGAGATGCAAGTATTTGGAAAATAGTTACTTAATTAAATATTATAGAGGCAGCAATTATAAAACTGGTATTTAATTTAACGATTTTCTTCAATAACTCTAGTCATTAGAGATCCAGTTCATATCTGGACGTGGAAGGGCTGACAAATTATACTCAATATTTTGTATGAAACGTGCACCAAATTAACGATACGTTTCTTGAATCACGCAGGGCGTACTGGTTAAGGCAGTGCGCTACAAACCGCAAGATAGAGGGTTCGAGTCTCGGTGGGGTCAGGTTTTTTATACTGACCCAAACCTTCTGGTGGCATCATGGCACTGGAGTCGACTCAGCCTCTAACGGAAATGAGTACCAGACGCTTCTTCTGGGAGTAAAGGCGGCCGTCACGCAAGGCTGACAACCCGGCTGACATAAACTGCTGATTACCTAGAAAAATGGGAGCCTTAACCTCCTACTACCCTAAGGGCCTCCTATGGCCTGTAGTGGGATCACTTTACTTTACTTCCCTTCTGAAAGAAGCCATACTAAAAATATATAGTGTAATTCATTGATCTCTGTTGGGTATGAACCCACAAACCTAAAATCCAGAGATCACCATGGTGACTACTTGTCCACCAGGAATAATAGTAATAATAATAATAATAATAATAATAATAATAATAATAATAATAATAAATAATAATAATAATAATAATAATAATAATAATAATAATAATAATAATAATAATAATAATAATTACAGATTTTTATTGTTTATACATCCTTTCAGTGTGTAAAGTTTTATTTTGCTTTCCCACTCGTCTCTATCCATCAACTCCATGTCCTCCAGTCCTCTTGTTCTCATTCCCGTTCTTATTTCTTGCATCCACGAGTTTTGAGGTCTTCTTTCCTTCTTCTTCCAGGTGGACACCATTCCAATGTTTTCCTGTGTAACCTTTCTTTTTTGCATTAGTCGTACGTGCCCATACCAATTTCATTGCTTATATCCTATACACCGTGTCCCATTCAAACCTCCAAAATTTTGATTAATCATAATTCTCAAAGTATGCGGAATTATGAAATGAGGTTGGTATTAAAAGAAAGAGAAACGCAAAGAATTTTTATTTTCATTGTTACAGTTAATTCACCTGTTGCATGTTGGACAATAATGGCATAAAACCACATTCGCCAAACATCACTCCACTGGACGTCTTCCTCTAGGGGTATGCAAAAGACCGTGTGTTTGCGACTCCAGTACAAGATCTTCATGATTTACGAACCTGTATCCTTGACACAAATACAACAGTACCAATGGTCATGTTGGACAGAACGTGGTACGAAGTCGAATACAGATTTGATATTGTTCGTGCTACTAATGGTGAACAAATAGAGGTGTTTTAGTGTGGCAATGAAAATTCTTTGAGTTTCTGTTTCGTTTAATACAGGCTTCATTTCATAAGTCCACATACTTTGTTAGTTATGATTAATTAAAATGTGGGAGGTTTGAATGGGACACCTTGTATAATTTACTATTGAATATCTAATATTCATTTTGTCACGTGTGACAGTATTTCAGTGTTCGCAGCTCCCTGTTCATCACAAAGAACATAACAGTGCTAAAAAGCTTACAGATTAAAAGCTGGACGGAAATAAACAAATACTGATAATTATAATGACAATAATAATAATAATAATGTTAATAAATGATAATAATAATAATGATAATAATAATAACAACAACAACACTGGTCAACAGTGGTTTGTTGCCCTTGATATAAGATTAATTCCGGATATATTTATGCTCACATTTCATGAAACTATCAATGGTTTTGGAAGATTTATTCTGTTTTTTTTAATTTTTATTTTCATTTTACACTACAAAAATCGGAAATATGAAACAAAATATAACAGATATATTTATAATGTCAATTGTTATTTTGAAAAATTAGTATGCACTGACGTAAATAGAAAGAAAAATATCGAAAACCCATGTTATACTTCAGCGAAACGCCTTTTATAAGATTTTATTCTATACTCGTTAGGGGACAATCTCTTTTTAAAGACCAGCAGTAATCTGCCATCATGTGACGGTCCCATCTACCCTGATACCTTTCCTCCATTACTTTTAGAACCTAGTGAAAGCGCACTCCCTGTTCGTCGCTATAATTTCCTAAATTATCCGGAAATCTATCCAGGTGACTGTGGAGAAAGTGCAACTTTATACTCATATTTCCTCCCAGAATCTTGAAGTTTGTCAACATGTTTTGCACAATTTCTTTATAATTTGGTGCTTTATAGTTACCTAGGAAATTTTCTACTACCAATACAAAACCCTTACAAGCTTCACTTTCCGGAACAGTCATAACTTTGATAAAATTTGCATCTTTCATCAATTGCCGAATTTGAGGACTATCAAAAATTCCGCCTTTTAACTTTTACATACTGAGCTTAGGAAATTTTCTACAAATGTATTTGAAACATTTTCCTTCTTTGTCCATCGCTTCGACGAATTGTTTTATCATATCCAGATGCACGTCGTGAGTACTTTAATTTTGTCAAATGACTGAGATCACGGCCGATGTGTGGAGTGAGGGGTGTGAGAATGGGGATCGCGTGATGTTTGTATATGCGAAAAAAATGCGCAGAAATCAAATCATGACTGGAAACATAAATTTTATTACTAACAAGCCATTTACTGTTTAAGATATAAGATACACAAAAAATCATAAAAACTAGAGCACATTCAGCACTTTCATGAATATATTCGTAAACTGTCCACTTGAAAACATAGAAATTCGCTGAGATATACAGGGCAACAACATTTTTTTTGTAGTGCTGTGTAATAATAAACGAAGATATTTTTTCATCACATCACAACGTAATAGCAGTATTTTGATATTCAACTTACGAAAAGTCATTACAGTCATTATTTGCGTACACATTACTTTTGTAACAGCTACAACAGTGTCACTGTTCACAAGTAACAGTTACATTATCATCTATGCCTGAAAGAATGCATATATAATTTCTTTCTCTATTTCCAGTACTTCTCAGAACGATTCGTGTGTTATAAAACAACCACACATTAAGAATTATTAAAGTAGCAGTACCACGAACTGTGGAAGAGAGCTTAGTACATCTATGTTCATGCTCAGGAGCATGCGTGCAAACATTTTGGTGATAAATCCCTCAATTTTAAACAGAAACAAATTTCATTATTTCAAACTCAGATTGAATTAATCTCTTTGTATTTGACCGTTTTCATGACTGGATGGCAGATGTGTTTGTATTTTAGAGCAAGAATCAAAATATATTAATCTTTATAAAACAAACTCTAATTTTAACCTTCATATCATGAAATACAGCTTCATTTACTGGTTCGGCAGTTTATTTTGTAGTGTAATTGTATTTATTTTTAATATCTAAAAAGGAACAATTACTAAGTCACATCTCGAAGTAATAGGAACAAAATTGCCCCGGGTTGTTCTTTCTACATTTATGGTATTCTCTCCTGGCATGGCGTACTTATTACCTACTTCTGAGGTTGGGGCGCCTGGAAGGCGGGGTTACGCTGCTCCGATGATATGAGAGTTGATGATGATGGTAATGATGCACCAGGAGAGGCCTTAAATTAAACTTAAGCTTATTAGGCGAATATGATATTGATGATAATGATGGCCAGATGGTGTTCGGAGATCGTTTGGGCCTTTAGGTTTCCTCACATGTATCTCACATGTAAGAAAAACCCCGATAGAACCTCACCCAGGAAACTTATCCCGACCGGGGATCGAACCCGGGCCCGCTGCGTGACAAGGCAGAACGCTACCTCGAGACCACAGCAGTGGACCTAATATCAAAGAATAGTCCCTTTATGTCTATAAAATAAGCTACGTTTTATAAAAATGTAAATTTGAAGGTGGGATTTAACTAGTCCCATATAATTTAAATACAGAAGCAACAAATCAATTTATATAAAAACAAAATGCATATTCAATTTGATCGTTATCAAATATACAGGTGCGCAATAAGTCACTGCACATGATTGCCAGGAAACAACAATCAGATTGGTTGAAATTGGGGTTTGAATACGAGACCTTCAGAATATAATCTCACACACAACTGCTTAAACGATAACGGAGGTCACTTTGAACAATTTCGGTAGTTTTTTTTGTATAGATGTTGCAAGCTACAGAAAATAATATATTTGCATTTTCGGTTAACTGAATTATACTGCACCTGTGTTTATGAAATTAGCACATATCAGAACTTTTTATGATGCGAAAATTTCAAATTAGGTTTGAATTCACACCAGAACAGTTTAACTAATTCAATTGTAAGGAATGGTTATGTTTCAGATGATAAAAACTGAGTACATAAGATTACCATTATTTTGGTAAAATTGCTAAAGCTATCGCGGTGAAACATAGGCGCGCGCGCGCACAACATTACGAATCTTATCGGTGTTTTGAATGGTACAAGTTTCTGTTATGAAATGGAAGTTGATACCATGTTGTATCGGGGTATGAGGAGAGGCAGATATACGTACAGCATTTTATTTAAGGAGGCTATTTAACAAATCACGTTTGTTAACGTTGTTAGGTTTGTTATAATCAACGTATTTTCATAGAGATGAAGGTGCATAGCATACTTAGAGTATTGCGATCCTATTGGCAATAAATAATATGATCTAATTGCAGTGGATGAAAAAAAGAAACATAACCACACATTTCTCATTTGTTTTCAAACATGGCCGCTTACATTAAATACATAAATATTTTAAAATAAAGAGTGACGATCTTTCACCGTAAAAATACAATCGTCAAGAAACTGGCCTAAAATTTTACAGAGGTAAAATAGTCCCCCATTCGGTTATCCGGATTATTCCAGGGAATCCATGGCAAATGTTCAAACACAGGGACACGTTTCTAGGAACATGTCATGTTAGGACATTGCATAATTGTTGGGCACCAGATTAAATGAAATATATGCAAAACTGTTATTCTTTCTTTATATTATATGGATGCAAAACATAGACTTTTAATTTAAATGGGAGAAAAGTTTATGAGTATTTGAGAATAAAGTTCATAGGAACTTTTTGGAGCTAATAGAGATGGACAGTGAGGCAAATGGAAAATACTGCATAACGGGAGCTACATGATATTTATAGGAAAGTAGATGTATTAAGAACAGCTAAGGCTCATATAGTGCGATGGGCAGGACATGTGGCACAAAAATAGGGAATGGACGAGTGCTTGAAACTTGAGAAAATCTCAGTATGCAGGCCAATAATGAGATGGGAGAATAATATTAACAATGATTACATTAAATTGTACAAGATAAGAATGGGAAACTTTAGTTTAAGATAACGATGTATGGAGAGCTTATGTCAGCTTGGGCATGAATCTATAGGCTCAATAGAGCCAGGAAGTTATTATTTTATTTATGTCAATAGTAGTTCATACGTGGAATCTTTCTATATGACATAATGTAGGAATAGTACATACAAAGTTCTTCTTTGTGATGTTTACATAATTAAAATCAATTTCTTGTTGTTCCACATTATTTGAACCTGAAATATAATTGAATATTATAAAAATATTGTAACATGTTTCACTATATTGTAAATTTATCGATAAGAATATTTAAGTTTTTAACAGTAATAAAATTAGAAGTGCTCCAGTAAAACTCAATGATTCCGATATATATCCTCCGACGAGAATCAGGATGGGCCAGTCACTAGTATCCATTTACTCGACAAAGCAAGCAGCATTGATTTGCTGTTCTCACCACTAATATCAGGTGTTCTTCTATTACTGTCTTGTTTTCACTCCAAATTTCAGCCAACTTTATAGAGTCGTTGGATAAATTAACCTTTTATGTACATTTTTAGAAAAATGATAATCTTCTGTAAAGCAAAGAATAAAAATTAATCTTTTACAAAACGTCCAAAGGAAGGTATTATGAAATAGAAATACGGAAAATAGAGAACCTTGACAAAAAATTCACTTTGAAAAATTACGTTTCAAAAATATTATGTAAACTGAAGATAAACTTAATATTTAAACAAGAGTTTGTAATCATTAACACCTACAGTTCAAATTGTGTATGTATATAACCATTGCTCATGAAAACACAAAATAACATCACTTACAGGTTTTTTATACTCAATGACAGATTATTTGAAGGAAGGAAAATAACTTAAATCTGAACACAGCTGTCATTTTATATATTTTGTCACTAGACATCAATTTACACTGAATAGAATTCATAGATTCTTCATACAAATGTAGTACCCACATTCATCATCACATGGCATGTCTGCTGTAATTGTGATGCTTCAAAATGAGAGGTTTTATGGAAATGCAATTTGGAAATGAAATTTAAAAAAACAATTATTACTCCACATAAGTAAATACTGTTTGGCGTAAATAGTTCAAAATTAGCTTAACACATGACATGTCTGATACATCATATTGGGAAGTTTTGTAGAAATGCTATTTAGAAATGTAAATAAACAAATCATCACCCGCATAAGAACTTAAGTTCACTTCCCCAAAAAAAGAATAGGTCGACTCTTGCTCGTGCACATGTCTATGATTCATAGGGCGATTCACAAGAGAACATGTTTACCTTTGTTTCGAAAAACAAGATGCAACTGTGAGCCCAAAAATACAACGGCTGCTAATCCTGCCATCGCGTCCCCGTAGCACGTACGGTTGAGTTTTCGTCCAATACGTTATCAAGGGTAGTGCCTCGCGTTCGATCCTAGGTAGCACCATTTTTAATTAAAATTATTGTGAGTTTATTATAATTTCTTCAGAGTTCCTGGACTACTGAATTTAATAAAAAAAGAGGGGAATAATATATAACCAAGTCCTGTGTGTAGGCTGAACCTGGCCATAAAAAGACAAACTTAATATGGATGTTAAAGTTATACTTCTTGAAATGTTTTAATGTATTTACAAAATGTATTTCATCAATTTCAAAAATTAATTGTCTGTATCATTTTGTCCTTGAGGTAAACCTCTAACGAGGAAAGTTGTATATAAGAAAAAAAATATATTTATAGCAAACATAGAGACCAGTGAACTTAATATCTTGTCCACAGGCCATCAGCTTCTTCTCATATCATGCCTGTCGCCATGCTTATGAAGAATGAGGGAAAACATGATTTGTTATGCGTAGACAACGACTATATAATATGAAATAAAAAAAGCACCTGTAGCCCCATAATAGTGAATATCACAATCCTAAATTGAATTAATAAATAACAGGATAATACAAGATCGTCATTTCTTGGAAATATTCTCAAACTAATCAAATTAAGTCCAATTACATAATATAAACAAACCACAAAGTATGGCACCATTATCATATAGTGATATTTTAGGTTAGCAAAGAGGACGTCAGATTAGCTCTGAGGGTCCGCACCGGACTACAAAATTACGTTGAAGGTTTAGAATCGAGCCGAGGAGTTCATACTTTTTATTTATATCAGGTTACATTTTATTAATGGTTGTCCATATTCCCTAAACCATATATATCACAACAAAGTATTATTTCATCTCAGTTTTGAGTGACTTTCATAGACACTTATCATAATCAACCCACAAGAGAACAGAATTAAGTAAGTCATAATGCGGTAAGGTGTGTATCATGGCTCGAGCTCTACGCACAAGCGCAATGTCATATATCTGGGACTGAAAATATTCCACCGAATTATTCTTTTTTTTCTGGGAAGTGTACATCCCAATCCTTGTATAAGAAAAGTTTCAGAATGGTTCGTCCAAAAGACTCTTGTGGCAGAGATAAAAATTGTGCAGAATGATTATCTGCACAGAATCTTGAATTCAAATTATACACCTGGGCAATTCCAGATTCTAGGAAACATGAAATTACATTAACTTACACGAGATACTCAAATATATTATAAATTTATAAAATTAAGAGGGATATTACCTGGATGTTTCCAAGTAACTTGGCGGATTTCATTCCCATTCACTCCTCTTTCAACCTGAAATACATTTACGTATTATAATAATACTGCATTTCTGAATCGTGGAGATTTATAAAAAGTGTACGTTCATCGAATAGAAATAAGAATCTTCTCAATCTAAGAGGGACACATGCATGGGAATAATATTAGAAAAAAGTTTTAGTTGAGGATTGAAAAGAATTTGTGGGAGAGAAATGTGGGAGAAAATGACGATTTATCATCAGGAAACACATTCGAAATGGATATAAATACTGTAAAAAAGGAAATTATGAGAAATGGTAGTGATGCCGGTCCATGAGGAAATATTGCTCTAGAGTTGATTAAAAGTAGCAGCCAGAAATTATTGAAAATGATCACTGTACTGTTTAATAAAATAATAAATGGTGAATATGTGCCAGAAGAGTGTAAAGTCGCTATTTTAACACCGATTCATAAGAAGGGAGACAAGAGAAAGTGTGAAAATTACAGAGGCATTTCAATAACTACTACGTTAAGTTGAATTAGTGGACGTATACTAAGTAAAATGGTTGAATTAGAATACCAAGATAAAGAAATGGAAGAGCAATATGGTTTTAGAAGTGGTAGATCATGCACGGATAATATATTTTGCATAACGCAAATTATTGAGAGAGAAAAAAGAGCTACTAACAGAGACTAAGAATTACTTTCTGCTGAATTCATTGAAGCATGTGATATTATTTGTAAAAAATATTATGGGATACATTAGCCAATTCAAACATGACTAAAATATTAATAGAAGCTATAAATCGTTATAGAAGCTATAAATCGTTATACAAATGATCAATTTCGAAAATAAAAGTTGGAAATCATATCAAAGAGTTATTTACTGTTAAAAAAAGTTTAATACAGGGTTATATTTTATCTCCAACTCTATTAAAAAATGTATCTTGAAAGAATACTAAGTGACTGGAGGATAAAAAAAAATGTCAAAAAATTGGAATACCAATCCAAAATACGCATGTGTATTCATTCAATTTTACAGACGACCAGGCATTAATAGGAAAATTATGACATAGAATATATGGCAAGATGACTAAGAGAAGAATATGAAAAATGGGGACTTAATATATATGTAGCGAAAACTAAATAGTTGTGTTAATATAAATTTCAAGAATGGAGAAGAACTAAAACCTAGTATTTGAATGGACGTATTTAGAAACAAAATTAAACCGTTCAAGCGATAGCACAGTGGAAATTAAAAATATAATCTCACAAACAAACAAGCAATAAATGTTTTAAGCACTATTCGGTGGAGCAAACAATTTTTCAAAAAATAGAAAATTAAAAATATAACAAACCATAGTTGAGAGAATTTTAACATATAGGGCTGAGGTTTGGCAAATTCCTACCAGGGATATGATTATCAGAGGATTGGAGGAAGATCAATAGAAGGACAGAGAGAATGGCGTTTGGTTTCCGGAAGACGGAGGCAGCTGCCATGATACTGGATGATGATGATGATGGAAATCACACAATAATTAAATACTTATTACAATTTTAAAATGTACTCTAGCCAAAGCACAGTGATCTATAATTAGCTAACATTAACAGAAGATGGAATTATAGTCAAATGAGTATTTATAAGAATGGTATTTTTACCTACTAAAAGATGTTCAGTTATACCCCATTTATACCGTCCATTCACATCCACCGAGTCCAGTCGCTTATTCAGCGACAATATTAGGTTGATCTGGTATTCATATTTAATATTCCCCTGGATATGGGTGTGGCACGATTGCACATGCTGGGACTGGGTCTAGATACCTGACGAATCTGGTGTCTGGCTACTTGTAAATGCTGCCTGTCAACCCGGAAGTACTCACGACCATTCTTGTTTCATGAATTCATCCGCAGGTTCACTTTAATAACCTGAAAAAACAAGAAAGACATAATGTCAGCACAACACCCGGACATCCAGAAAACAAAACTAATATAGGATTCATCGTTCTATTCCACAAGACTCTATTGGACAAAACGTGGAACTTTTGTGAGCCAAGATTTCGCACATACCTTAACTAAAACTTCATCCAACTTTACGCCAAATATTATGTGCTTACGTGTAGTGATGTTTTTTTTATCTATACCTCTGTATTATATTTCTAGAAAACCTCTCATTTTTAAGTATCACAGTATGACAAAGCAAGATGAAGGAGTTGTACTACATTGTTTCAAGCACCTATAAACTCTCTTCGAGGATCAACGATTCCAAGTGACAGAAAACTAGTGGAAGTTGGTAGCTGCACACATTATTAATTCCCATGTATTTATTTTTTCTTCAACAAATGTTCAATTAAATATAGGGACAACCTGTATGTGATTTATTTTGAAGTTGTGTTTTCTTGAGTAATGATTCTGCATGTAAATAAATATAATATTAAATTAGGTTATATTTAAATTTATATAAATTGACCTGCTTTCACCATAACTTTCATACAATCAGCGTATGTATTGAATGAAATCATCCATTTTGTTGCATCCATCCAGGCTAAAATATTCTTACCAAATGGTTCCATTACAGTTTTTACTCCTTACAAATTTTATTTTACACACCCATAGTGCTGCGATTATTTAAATTACTTCCACGTACTATTGTATTCAATCTCACCATCTTCAATTTCGCATTGTTTTTCTTCATTGCATCAAACTTATTTTCAAACGTAGTTTCCTGGAAAGATACAAGTTTATAACCGATTAGTAACGAAATTAGATATTTTACACAGCAATTTTAGTAATTGTTAAATTTATTCTTCCTATATGTGCAAAATTACAACAGTAATTATGAACATTTTGCTGAAGTGTCGGAATTCAAATAACTTCCAACAGTGACAAACATAAATAAGTCATGTATAGGATCAACTGTGGAAACGCATGATATATGCTGTATTATACGTGATGGTGACTCGTCTCAAATTTTCTCAAAAATGTATAATTAATAATATATATATAAAATGGCGATTCATCAAGTTAGTATTAAACGATGCGAAACATCTGTTACGTTAAGACATTAGCAAATTTGGGTATTTGTTAATGAAAAGTATTTGTGAACAAAGTGCATATTGACCAGAAACATAAACAGGTGAATGGAGGAAACTACATAACAGTCAACTTCATCATCTTGATAGAAAACGGGATATAGTATGAGGAGTTAGGTTTCGTAGACACCATTGGCCAGGACATTTAGGACGTTATAAAAATGGACGAGAGGAATGGAAACTTATTGCAGGAAACACGCAGTGGAAATCATTCAGTAGGAAGGCCAAGAATGAGGGGGGTAATAACATCTGAAGGAAGAAATTACAGAGGGACTGGAAAATATTTTATCAGGTTTTAGATGTATGGGGACCTTATATCTGCGCTGCTATTACCACAGGAGTCAATGGTGCTGGTAAAAAAAATGTTAGAAATAGTGATTTTCCTTTTTCTGTTTTTCATTGTTGAAATTTTCGAAGTACCTAATTCTACACACTAACTTTGTTTTATGTTTTAATTGGAACTAACTTACGTCTTATTTTAACGACATTTATACTCACAATCTTTAATTAACAGTCACATTTAACGCTTTCACTTATTCATTTACGAGTAAAACAACATATTTTGATCGTGGTTACGGTAATCCCGATTTTCCTGAAATTAAAAGAACGCGAAATTGTAATTATTATTACAGCAAAACAAATTTTGAAATATTATGCATGCCGTAACCATGTGACCGTAATGTAATTGTTGAATAGCGACGTTCAAATGTCGTAGCTTATTTTATTGAGTGAGTTTTTGAATTATTATTAATTTAAAAAAAGTATTAAAGTGTTCTACATGTAGTGCAACAGATCTGTAGTAATATAGGTACCAAGAGCATTATTTATCTGTTACGAATTTTACGATTTACGCGAAAAAAAAGACAAAAATATTGGTCATTTTTGTCAGTTCATATCAAAGGAATCGTTGGCGAATTAAAAAAAAAACTAGTTACGGAGGTGGAATATAATATAAGCTACTCGGAGAATTTTATATAAATTGAAGTGTGGCACATGTGACAATGTCTATATAGGACAAACTGGTAGACCTTTTATATCTCGGATAAAGGAACACATGAGAGCATATAACAGAAATTTAGAAAATTCAAACTATGCTAGCCACCTATTCCAATTTAATCATTGTTTCGATCCAAATTTTGAAATTTTACATATCTATGATAAGGGTAAGAAGTTAGATCTTTGGAGGCTGTAGAAATTAATAAGTTTAAAAGTAGTAAAAAACTGTTAAATTCTCAACTTGAATTGAATGAATCCCCTTTGTTAAATTTAAAAATTTAAATAAATATTGTTGTATTGTTGCTTAGATCAGTTGGAACACAATTCATAATTTGTTAACATGTCTGAAGAAGGTACAGGTACCGAAACAGCTGTCACTGAATTATATAATAAATATGAAAATCAAATAAAACTACGTTTTATTTTTATTTAATTAATACAATGTATTTAAGTCAGCTAGCACGAGAAATGTATTTTCAACAATTAAGGAGTTAAATTCTCCCTTTGTAGGCACTAATTTTAGGTATGCTAATTCCACCCGGAAATGACGTGTCGGTTGAGCATGTTTAAACTTTGGAACATACACATATTTTACATGAACACGGAGGGCTCATCGAATGAGGGAGCAGCATTTCTTGTTTAATAAAACAATAACCGGTACATAAAAAAGTGCCACCAGGCAATGGTTTTAACATCAGTTTGTGTTGGTAGTGATCGATGTAGGGAAATTATTCATGAGACATGTTCTAATGTAAACTATATAATTCAAACGGAGCTTCAGGGTATTTCCAAACAGCCTACTTACAGTATTTTAATTGTGACGAAATATAAAAACATTCTGGACTCTATGGTTTGTATTTTTTAATTATCTTAGTTCATATTTGACCTCGGTGGTCTAGGGGTTATGTTACTTGCCTCTTTCCCCAAGGGTCGCGAGACAATTCCCTGCGAGATCGATGGATTTTTAGGATGGATGAATTCAAGGGACCAGTTCTCCGAGAGAGACCCTCAAGTCTAAACTAGTACCTCTGAGCAAAATATAATCTGCTTTCCTCCATCCAAGTAATATGTTAATTTCCTACTAGATGTCTCTTTGAGGTTATGAGCAGGTTACTAGCTGACATATGTGGGGAAAATAAGCGTATCTATATTGTATTGGTTAAGAATGTCGGGTTAGGTAACCCACATGTCCCCACTCGGGACGTACGGGAGTAAACTACTATTTCTATATTTACATGGAAATAAATCAATGGAAAGTGGTATACATCAGGCAACAGAGCGTGTCATGCACTTCTCGGATCCAAGAATAATATGGTTAAAATAATACCTGACGACCCATGTTGGCTTATGCCTGCTAAATCTGACCTTCAAAATGTCGAAATACAATGAGTATCGGTGTTAGTTTTTCGGAAGATAAATACAGGATGCGGCATAAGTCAGTTAACCGCTCCACGTGGTTGCAAGGAGTAAAATCAGATTGGTTGAAACTGAGGTTTGAATATCGGACCTTCAGGATATATTCTCAAACACTACTGCTTGAGGTAATTTTGAAGGACAAAGATTTCAGTACAAAACCACAAAACCTGCAACGTATGCGGTTTTAGATTGAACAGGAATTTGAAAACACTTTTGTTAATAATGGCAAATTGTGTGATAACATCTAGAAATCAGTGTTAAAACGTCGTCATAAATGCTTAAACAAAAATGGAGGTAATTTATTTAAACAATTTCGGTAGATCTTTCGTTTATAGTTGTAAGCTACAGGGAACAATGTAGGCTATTTCCATTTACCCCCTAACTGACTGTTGCACTCTGTATTTGGGAAAAAAATTCGAGCCAACAAAAATGGGAGATGGACCTTGAATAATTAGAACACATTATGAATTGAATGAATAAAATTAAAACGTACACGCAGCGGGTCCGGGTTCAATCCCGGTTTGGGACACGTTTCCTGGGTGATAATTTCTTTTTCGGGTTTTTTCCTCACCTGTAAGACAAATATCAGGAAATTTTAAGACCTAAACGGTTTCCGAATATCATACGGCTCTTATAATCATCATCATTCATTTTCGCCTTGGATTAAGTTTAGGTTTAAGGTCTGTCCTGGCGCAGCACTATTATCAACATCACCCATGACATCATCAGGGCAGCAGTAACCCCGCCTTCCGGACGCCCCGATCTCATAAATGTGTAACAAATACGCCAGTACTAGGAGAGAATACCAGAAATGTCAAAATGACAACCTGGGGCATTGAATAAAAATGCATAAGAGTACAGAGATTAATTTGATTTGGCCATGTATACAGAATGTGTGATGAAATAAATTTATTGTTAAAAGCATTTCCAATGAAACCTTTAACAACTAGGCTCCAAGCCAGACCAGACATTAAATGGGATAATGATGTGTTACAAGACAGAATTATATAATGAAAATCCAACCTGCATGTGTGCGACTTCTACACCCCTCAACAAATCTTCAAGAAAATTTGTACATACATGTTTTCAAGTTCGCCGAAAGTTCAGCCGCTTTCTTCTTCTTCTTCTTCTTCTTCTTCTTCCTCTAGCTCTACAGCCATTTATGGATCCTGACTGCTGTCAAGACACATTTCCACGCATTCCTGTCCATCGCCCTCCAACTTCCCAGGACCACGAGCTTCCTCTACTCCATCCATCCATCTCAACTTCGGTCTTCCTACATCTGGTCTCAGTAGTGTAGGCTTTCTAATGGTATTCTCCTCCTCCATTCTTATTATATGGCCCACACATCTCAGTCTGTAGCCGCTATCTATTAGCTCTAAAACCGGTAGATGTAGGAGTTTACCTGTAACAAAAATTAAAATCCACTCTAGCGGTCGTAAGTTTCGTTATTGGACAACGAAAGTCAGTGAATGCTATTAAAATAAACCGAGGTAGGTACTATCCAATACTCAAGGAAATCCTACCATTTTAAATGGGGGTTTATCTGAAATCCGAACATAGGAATTGACTCTAGCAAACCACCATGTTTGATACGACAGAACGTACAAGTTTATGTATACACTCTTTCAGGCACGGCGATAGTATACCTGCTATTATGCTCTAAAAACATTAGGTGTAGGAGTTTACCTGAAACGAAAATTTAAAAATCATATTTAATTTATTTAGGCGTAGGAGCGCACTCCAGTCATTAGCTAATTGAATATAAAAAATTGAATCAGTGATAGGAAACTTTGGAATTATATCTTTAAGTATTCAAATAAATGAAGTTCTAGTGTCTAATAAGAAGTGTACATATTCTAATATGAATTACTTGTTTAATAAATGTATTCAAACTTACATAACTTTTATATCCAAAAACCTGAGCTAACATTTTTCAATCACTCACGGCACTACAGAAACAGAATGATAATTATCCATCCGAAATTTTAAACTATTCAATCGTTGCTACGTAACATTGCAACACTACTCCAATCAAAACCCCATTCAAGGATAACAATTGAAATTTTTGCATTATTGGACAAGCAAATACATCGTTCCAAATGTCCTGCTCTTCCCAGTCTCTAAGACTTAATTATTCTTATTATATCTGGTTTCCCATGGCTGATTGTTTTGTAATCTTCACCATCCCCTGTGTAACATACTGGCGTCTGCTTTAGAAAATGCAAACAAAAGAAAATAATTTAGACAATTTCGAACACATCTTACAATCGTGTGGGCATGGAATCTACTAGTCTCTGTTGTCATCCCATTTATAACTTAATCCTGAGTGTGGCTTCCTTCGGGAGAGAATAAAGTCGTGTCATATATTTACAGGGGTTTTCCACAAAGCTATTTCTTCATATAATTAAAATTTGTCATAGAAATAATTCGTTAAATTAAAATTGGCCAAAGATAACAGCCGGGCTGTCAGCCCCATAATCACACACACACACAGACACACACACACACACACACACACACAGACACAGACACACACACACAGAGACACGGTCATTTTCGATGTCTATTGTACCTCGTCCAGCTAAGTTCATGTTTCAGTGTAAACAAACCAGATGTACGACTATATTTTAGAATAACGATTTTACATTTAAACGTATAAGAAAATATATTTCGCTCTCGATCACTCGAAATGAAAATATGCATTATTTAGAATATGTGTATACAAGTTATACGAGAGAATATATTTATGATCTTGTATATACGAGTAATTCTTCTGTACATGTGTTTGTTACTCTACTAAACGAGTGGATCGATTTCGATGAAATGTTTAATTCTACTAAACAACTTTTAGGGCGTTATTACTTACTAAATGTGAGAAACAGTCCCCGAACATCATATGGACAGCATAATCGTCATCAGGTGAGCTGTAACTCCGCCTTCCGGGCGCCCCAGCCTCATAAATGTGTTACAATTACGCCAATGCCAGGAGAGAATACCAGAAATATCAAAATACCAACCTGGGGTATTGTGTAAAAATTGCATAACAGTACAAAGATTAATGTGATGAAAGACTATTATTGTTAAAAAACATCTCCAGTGAAACCTTGAACAACTAGACTCCAAGTCAGACATAAAATTAAATGTGATAATGATGTGTTACAAGACTGAATAATCTAAATAAAGTATCCAGCCTGCATGTGTGTGACTTCTAAATCCCTCAACAGATCTTCATGAAAATTTGTACATACATTTCATCAAGTTCGCCGAGTGTTTAGCCGCCTTCTTCTTCTACTAGATCTACAGCCCTTTATGAGCCCTAGCTGCTATCAAGACACTCTTCTACGCATCCCTGTCCAACACCCTCCTGCATCTCCGGACTTCGAGCTTCCTCTACTCCATCCATCTGATATTCGGTCTTCCTCCATCTAGTCTCAGTAGTGTAAGCTTTCTGATGGTATTCTCCTCCTCCGTTCTCATTATACGGCCTAGCCATCTCAGTCTGTAGCCGCTATCTATTGTGTTCTAAAACCGGTAGATTTTGGAGATCACTTGAAACGAAAATTAAAAATCCGCTCTAGCTGTCGCAAATTTCGTTGTTTTACAACGAAACTCGGTATATGTTATTAAAATAAACAGCGGCAGGTACCATCCAAAACTCAACAAAATCCTACCATTTTAAATTGGGGTTTACCTGAAATCCGAAAATAGGAAGACTCTAGCAAACCATCATGTATGATTCGTCAAAACGTAATACTTTGTGTTTACACTTTTTGAATACGGCGGGTGTTTACCTGCTATTATGCTCTAAAACATTAGGTGTAGGAGTTTATCTAAAACAAAAATTTAAAAATCATATTTCATTTATTTAGGAGTGGGTGCGCACTCCGGCCATTAGCTGTGTGAATATAAAAAATTGAATCAGTGATAGGAGGCGTTGGAATTAAATCTTTAAGTTTTCAAATAAATTAAGTTCCAATGTCTAATAAGTGTATTTTTTATAATATGTATTATTTGTGTAATTAATGTATTCAAACTTACCTAACTTCCGTATCCTAAAACCTGAGCTAATATTTTCCAATCGTTCACCACACTACAAAAACAGAATGATAATTATCCATCCGAAATTTTAAACCGTTCAATCGTTGCTACGTTACAATGGAACACTACTCCAATGCTACATCGTTCAAAACTCCATTCAAGCGTAACATTTGGATTTTTGCATTATTAGACAAGCAAAGACATCGTGTCGTATGTCCTGCCCATCTCAATCTACGACACTTAATGTTTGTTATTATATCTGTAGCCCGGTCACGTTAGCTAAAAAAATAGGGGTAGGCTTACAAAAATTCGCATAGAGCTGAAAATTGGTACGAATCTTGGGAACACCATTATGAATGAAATGTGAAAAGTCCCCATCGATTCTACATCTGTAAAATAAATTATTGAAGGTCAAAGGTCGCGAATATGAGTTTTTCCATTTTTTAGCCAAACAGTAAGTTTTATCATAAAAATAGGTCAGACAAAAGGTGTAGACAATGCAATTATCTACAACAATTGTTTGTATACGTTTTTCACAAGAATCACCATTCTTGAGGTATCACCATTTGAAACATTGAAAACAATAATATGCACGCTTTTCAACCGCAATTTAACCTCCTACACATCATGAGATATTTAATATAATAAAAATATTGGTTGAATCACTTATATACCGGTATACAATTTATATATATTATATAATTGTGAGAATATACATAAAAAAGAAACTCAATCCCTAATTTAATTGGGCCGTATAATCTTAAGCAAGACCTGCCGACTATTCTATTTTTGTCCTCGTGGCGACAGTCATATACCTGTTTTTTTTCTGCAAAGGTATAAAACGAAAGACTTTTAGTATAGTGTTCCTTTACAATGAATACACGTGGCTATTGATACACGTGCTTGTTAATAATATTTCTTAAAACAATTTGTGCTGTTCAATAATATTTTAAAAAATTGCAATTTTACTTGTTTGTAGTAAACCTTTGATGAAAATGAAGCAGTTATTGTTGATCGTGGAATGAAGACTTTGATCGATTCAAGTGTTGAAAGAAATGATGGGTTTTCTGAATACTTGAAGGACAAGTAATATGTGACAATTCATGTGAAATGTTGTAAAATGTACACTCGGAAGAGTTCTATTGCTGCAGTTAAAAGACAGCATGAGATGGAGCAAGCCAGTACATCTGAAATCAGTCCACATCGTACTAGAGCAAGCGTAAGTGAATCTGTTTTTTGTTTTAAAAATTATTGCTTATTTTGTGGAGATGATGCTAATGAAGAGGCTGAGAAGAAAAAAGCGCAAAATGTTAGACGTAAAATTCATAAAGTTGCTACACTTGAATTTAAAGAATCCATTATAAAGGTAGCTCGGACTCGTTCTGATGACGTAGCAAAATATTTTACTGCACGTATTCAGTACGAATATGATTTAGTTGCTGCCGAGGCTAGGTACCATAATAATTGCTACAATTCCTTCTTGAGACCCACCACTAGGGATAAAATCGGTCGATCTCAAGATGAATCTACTAATGTTGCGATGGAGAAAAAAGTGACGACTGTCAGTTTTCATTGGAAGAATTACAAAATAATTGTAAAAATCCAACTTTAGATAACAGATCAATTAAGATTCGATTGAAGTTAAAGTATGATCATCACGATATTCTTAACCAAGCTTGGTATGAGAAAAAAAATCAAAATGCAAAGGAAGAACGTTTTAAATCATCAAAGCTGCAGCAGCAATCATTCGAGAGGACATTCAATCCTTAGTATTTAATAATACCAATTACCTCCCCCCCGTCTTGTCGAATGTTTCAAAATATTAATAGCGATATTCCGGAGCCATTGACTTATTTTTTGGAACAAGTAATTATTAAAAATAAACAATTTAAACTAGAACTATTAAAACTTGTATGTACTAATATCAGCCCCAGTATTATGACTACTGTTAGCCTAGATATTTCATATAAAAATTGTAATTGGGTCAATTAATAGATAATACTTTGGAACCAATTCAAACGTTACTCCCACCTGCTCTACAAATATTCTTAACACCATTTTTTGCAATTGCAAAACGGGTTGTAGTCCAAAATGTGGCTGTAAAAAGTCGGATCATTTTGCTCACCAGTATGTACCAATTGTCAAGGCCAGTCTTATTCCAATGTTGAGTCAAATGGAACAGATGAAGATTTATGTGATTTCAATGAGGAAACAACTGATACATCTTTTTCAGAACAATTAACAAATATCCAGCAAGAAGACGAAGAAATCGAAGAAGACGTTACTGTCGAAGTAGAATTCGAAGATTGTAAGTCAGATTAACATTACCCGGAATTAAGAATAATTTTTGTCACTTAAATCATTCCCAATAGTACTTTTTTTTTAAATTAATAGAATATTATTTAATAAATCTTAATCACAATAGATCGTAGAGTATACCTTTCGAAGACACCACATTAAAAAATGCTCCAAGTACACTATCTCAAAGGTGGTGCGGAAATGTGTGCATACTCCGTATTATGTAGAATACGACTTCTTCAAATTTTCGAATCGCGATATCTCAAGGATGGTGATTCTTAAGAAAACAAGTATAAGAACAATTTGTGTAGACAATTGCACGGATCAACTTTTATCCGATCTATTTTATGATAAAAGTTTCCGTTTGGCTGAAAAATGCGAAAAAAAACACATCTTCGCGAACTTTGACCTTGAATAATTTTTTTGCAGATGTGGTATCGATGGGGACTTTTCACATTTCATTTATAATGGTGTTCCCAACATTCGTACCAATTTTCAGCTCTATGCGAATTTTTGTAAATTGAAATGTCTATTTTGACCGTACTACTGGTTTCGCGTGTAGCTCATTGTTATGTAGTCTTCGCCGTTATATTGTCTATTATACTGATGTCTGCTTTAGAAAAAAATAATATTTAGCCCATCTATTTCCAAATTTCGATCACATCTTACAATCGAGTGGGCATGGAATCGCCTCTGTTCTCATCCCACTTATAACTTAATGCTGAGTGTGGCTTCCTTCGAGAGAGAAGTAAAGTCGTGCCATATATTTACAGGGGTTGGCCACAAAGCTATTTCGTCATATAATTAAAATTCGTCTTAGAAATAATTGTTAAATTTAAATTGGTCAAAGACATTAGCCGGGTTGTCAGCCCTGTATCACGGACGCCATTACATCCAGAACATAGTCTGGTACTCATTTCCGTTTTGAGGCTGTGTGAACTCCAGAGCCTTTTTCTGTCAGATTAAAAATTCTGGCGCCATCAGGACTCTAACCCTGAACTTTTCAGCTTTTACCATTTGCTTTAACCGACTACAGTACGGTGTTCCCCTACACATTTCTACTATTTCATTCATAAACAGAGTAGATAGTTGTGTTTAGCAATGTGGAATCCTTCTGTGTCTTTCCTAGATAGTTGTGTTTAGCAATGTGGAATCCTTCTGTGTCTTTCTCTATATTTATTGTGTGTAATAAATGGAATATTTCTTGGGAGCTTATGTATAGGTTAGAAAATTTGTTTCGCTGTACAATCAGGTACCTGGGTTCTTATATATATTTGACCCTCGCATTTCGCAATTGAAAAAAAAATGCATACTATTGCTTTCAATTATATTCTACTTATGAAAATTATTTTTAAATTAGGAGACAGAATATGTATTTTTACATAAAAAGGTTAAAATATTTACAAAATTGATATATCGGTATTTAATAAGTAATTATGATGAAATATGTGTAAAAATAGAGAATGATAAATTTCCATGTATGGCATGTGTACATTTATCTACGTGTGAGGAGAGGGATAGAATAAAAATCCTAACCTTAATGCCGTTTTTACTAATATTTACGTCAGAATATTAAATAGGTTAGGAATAAATGATACTGCTATTTTCTTAGGGTTTTAATAAAATCTCATTTATAATTTATTAGCGTTTTCGCGGTAATCTGTAGAGATACGACTATTTAGCTTAGTAAGTAGATAACATTAATATGGAAAGAAACCGAAAAAAGTTATGATGCGTGTGTTTGTTACTGAACATCTAAACGACTGGACCGATTTTGATAGAAAGTTTTTGTGCGTGTTTGAATGGGTCCCTCGATGGTCTAGATTCACAATTGAGTCCACTAAAAGAATTAGGTGTAGCAGTTCACTTAAAGTGAACATTTATAAATCGATCTAGCGCTCACAATTTTCGATGTTTTACAACGAAACACAGTATATACTATTAAAATAAACCGATGCAGGTATTGTAAAAAAATGAGCGAAATCCGACAATTAGAAGTGGAGGTTTACTTGAATTCACAGATTAAAAACTGCCTAAACGACTGGACCTATTTTCATGAAAATTTTTGTGTGTTTGTGTGGGACCCTGGATGGTTTTGTTTCACAATTGGACCCGGTAGGTAGCGCTATGATGGGGTTGTAGGATTTATTATATCAGATGTGTAGTCTTATGCATTATCAGCATTTACGCGCGACAACAACGTGACGTCATCATGCACGCTTTTTGAGCCACGACAGATGGCAGTGAGCAATTTTCTTCCAAACTTATTTAATAATATTCTATAATGTCTTAATTACTGAATTTTATGGTAGAAAAGTAACATATTCTTATCATCTGTCCATGACATGAGAATTGAACGTTTGGTCAGGAAAAGGTCTGCCGGGTCCACTAGTATGTGTGTATATATATATATATATATATATATATATATTATTATTATTTGGTCATTAAAAAGTTTTTTTCTTTGTCAAATACTTACTCTAATTGTCTAAAGAAGGTGTGGTAGTTGATTAATAATTTGTCATAAGTAATGCCACGAGTGATTTCCAAATTATCGATAAATTAACGACTCACGAAGTGAGGAGTGAAATTATGTAGATAATTTGGAAATCAAGAGTGACATTTGTTAGGACTATTTAACGAATAAAAGTAAGCTGTTTACTCACAAATCATTATTTTAATATAGTTATTTCAAAATATTCATATCTTTATTGTAAACGGGGATGTATGAAAACAAATGAGAATCGTTTATTATGTTTCATTTGTTCATCACTGCAACCAGAATCATATTATTTATTGCCAAAGGATAACAGTATTTTAAGAATGCACCCTAGTGGAAAAAAAATTAAACACATCAAACTGTTTATAACCAACATTATAGGTTATGAATTAATTTCTAATGTCCTATGATGTAAATATGTCAATTATATTTTTCTGGAACGTTATTACCAGGGAAATAATTCGTTTAAGAAAGTGCAAACAGTGGTTTCCCTTTTTTTTTGAGGTATAATCAATTGCTACAAATGATTTTTAATCTATATCCCGCAAGCAAAATCTTGTTACATTCGTGTACTACCAGTATATATACAATCTGGTAACCACAGATTCTTACATTTTATAAATATAAATTGTTATATTCAACGTATTTCTTAGAGAGCCAGTTACTGCAAAATAATGCTCTGACCTATTCAGATGTTAAAAAGGAGGAGTTTGATATTAATGTGATAACATTAAACTCATAAAATCGAGGTGAAAAAAGACTGTGAATGGTTGTAAATCAAAATTCATTGAAATGTGATTGGTCATTGACTCCCATTTGGGGCATGAGTTAAATAGTGTTTGTAATGTATTAGATTGCATTTTATCATGGTCAAAATACATGATACATGAACAACGAATTCTCTGGACATCATTATCATATTCGCCATGTTTAGTGTTTCGACTTAATGTTGTGTTGTCTCGGAGGATACCCTGTCATTGAGAGCTGTTCACTCATTAAGGAGGCTCTCCATGTCTTTGTGTGGTCAAAAAGTGTTTACTCAAGTTATTCTAAGAGTTACGGGTTTCATTTACATAAAATTTTATTGTGCAATTCAATATAACTTGATTTAGTCTCTATTGATTGTATGAGCACCTAACTGAGCATAAATTGCGTGTGTTCCATTCCATAGTTTAAAAACCCTCTCTAGACAAATCATATCCCCGTATGTCCTGGGTGGTGGGTGGCACGTGAAAGTACTTACTTATAAGGTGAGAGGTTAAACAGTGTCAATGGAATGAAATTATTATTAACATTATTATACCACTATCCATAGTTCTTCTCTTCACCCATATACTCATAAGATGGCAGCCTTTAATAGTTACATTCATAGACTTTTAAATATCCCTCTTTCACCCTTGGAATATAATAATGAATTGAATATTATTAAACAATTGGCTGTTAATAATGGATACGACCCTGAAATTATAGAATGTTTAATTAAGAAGATTAATTACAAAAAAGCAATTAACAAAGTTTTTCCTGTACCCAAAGAAAACAATAAGAAATATGTCGTAATGTCATACATAGACCCACTTTCAAATAAAATATCTAAACACTTCAAAAAGTTGAACATTAATGTGGCATTTAAAACTAATAAAACTCTACAAAATATAATAAAAAAAAATAAAACCAAAACAAAAAAAGAAAAATTATCAGGTGTATATAAATTGAAGTGTGGCACATGTGATAATGTCTATATAGGACAAACTGGTAGACCTTTTATATAAGGAACACATGAGAGCATATAACAGAAATTTAGAAAATTCAAACTATGCTAACCACCTATTCCAATTTAATCATTGTTTCGATCTAAATTTTGAAATTTTACATATTTGTGATAAGGGTAAGAAGTTAGATCTTTTGGATGCTGTAGAAATTAATAAGTTTAAAAGTAGTAAAAAACTGTTAAATTCTCAACTTGATTTGAATGAATCCCCTTTGTTAAATTTAAAAATTTAAATAAATATTGTTGTATTGTTGCTTAGATCAGTTGGAACACAATTCATAATTTGTTAACATGTCTGAAGAAGGTACAGTGTACCGAAACAGCTGTCACTGAATTATATAATAAATATGAAAATCAAATAAAACTACGTTTTATTTTTATTTAATTAATTATTATTATTATTATTATTATTTTATTATTATTATAAATGCTTTAAACTCTGTTTGGTGGAGCAAACATATTACAAAAATAGAAAATTACAAATATATCAAATCATAATTCAGAGCGTTTTAACATATGGTGCTGAAGTCTGGCAAATTCCTACTAGGGAATGAAAATATTCTTAAGTACAAAAATGGATGTTTTAAGATGATCAGCTGGATAATCTAGAATGTATAGAATACGAAATAAAGAAATAAGGGAAATTATGTCTGTACAAGAGGAGCCGGACATCATAGACATCATAGAAAAGAAAAGATTGCAGTGGTATGGCCATGTCAAAAGAATGCCAGAGCAAAGGTTGCCTAAAATTGTTATGGAATAGATCCCAATATAAAGAAGGAAGAGGGGAAGACCGAAGAAAACTTGGATAGAAGGGGTACAAGCAGCTATGAATATCAGAGGATTGGAGGAAGATCAATGGATGGACAGAGAGGAATGGCGTTTGGCTTCCGAAAGACGGCGGCAGCTGCCATGATACCGGATGATGATGATTATTATTATTACTATTATTATTATTATTACTATTATTATTATTATTATCATGATATTTTTATTACGAATATTCCACAATAGTGTTCCTCTTTGAAACCAATGTGATTTGTCGCCAGAGATTCCTGTCTACAGCATTTTCTTCCCTCAAATCTCTAGCTTCCATACTTCTCCTCAATCCATCTATCCAATCTTTCTCTAAAACCTGCCAATTCCACTTCTTCCATTGGCTTTCCAATCAGGATCTTCTTTGGCATTCTAACTTCTTCCATTCTTATGAGGTGTCCATACGATACCATGGTCATTATTAACATTATTATTATTATTATTATTATTATTATTATTATTATTATTATTATTATTATTATTATTATTAATTAGGTTGCTCTCTCCGGGAATTTGAAAATTCATAATTCTGTTCTACTTCTTCTGTATGTAGATGTTTTCCCATATGGTGAGTTAATGTGTGTTTTCTGTTTTCATAATATTGTGTTTACACCTATTTTGTGTTTTTCTGACAAAACGTGAGGAGCTACTGCTTATATTACTATTTCCTTTTTTTATTAATTTATTTTTTTACTTTTTTATGTGTTCTTTAGTTCTAATGTTTAAATTTCTCTTTGTTTTCCCTATGTATATCGTATCACAGCTGCACATTTTATTTTCTATATTCCTGAGTTTTTACTATCAACAGTCTTTTCATTTTCGTTTGTTTTTATTAGTTTACTTAGGCTGTAATCTTTCCTTGGCGCTTATCTGATATTAAATTTTTCAGAAATATTTTAGAATTTATTGTTTGCCCATGGGTGAGATGTGAATTTCCTGTATTTCACTTCCTTTGCTTTATCTATCTGAAGAATACCTTCATTCGATATTTTTATTATTCATTTCATACATCTTAAAAATGGATAAATTGTATTTGAAGAGAAAAATATATTACTTTCATTCCTTAATTTTTGTTTTTGTTTTACCTATCTTAGCAGACCATACTTATTTATTAAGTAAAACCTCATTATGTTACTTCCTGTTGTATTTTAAAATCATCAGGTATTTCACGACCTTGATTGTGATTTTCAAACTTCTTTTTGATTTCCCTATGTACATTTTGTCAACATCTTCGCATTAAATTTTTTAAATTCTTGATTTGGTTTCTTCTTCAATTTCATCATATTTGTTAGTTTTAATTTTATTTTTTTGGAGGAACTGCATAAATAAGCGAATTTTTCAGCAAGTCGAATTTAAGGTCTGATTTTACTTGTTTACTGAATGTAATGTCAAACTTTAAATTAGAGAAACTCAGTTTCTTAAACCAACTTATTTAGACGTATCAACCCGCAGTGAAAATAATTATAAATGACCATAAGTTATTATCTATGGCATATTCTTGTAAAATTTGACATACATTTATATAATTTCTATTTATTTATTTTTCCATTACTTTATTAAAAATGAATTAATTAAATTAATTTATTTAAAGGAATTGTCACGTAAGTGTGCAAGAATGGTACTAGAATTAACAGAAAGAAGATATCTACATCACCTACTTTTTGATGAAGATCAGATAATTATAATCAAGGATGGATAAGATGCAAATTATATGTGTAATCAGTTGTCAACAACATCAGAAATGGGGTTTGAAAATCAATAAAAAATAGAGTATTTAACAAATGAACCAGAAGAATTATATATTGTTGAGGTAAAAGTAAAGAAGAGCGATAGTTTGTTTTATTTGGGATCAATTATAGAGAAAGATGGAACATCAAATAAAGAAATAACAAAAAGAACCAATAACGGAAGAAAAAAAAAAACATAGGAATGTTAAACTCTATACAATGAGTAAAAACATCATTAACAGAACAAAACAACTAATTTATAAATCCATACTAGAAAGTATAATGTTATATGGATCGGAAGTTTGGACAATGACGCTACGGAATGCCAACAGAATAACTGCAGTTGAAATGGATGTTTGGAGAAAAGGTGTTAGAAATTCACGACTGTAAAAAATTAGAAATACAGAAATTAGAAAATGAATGAATGCAGAAAGAAGTATAATCGATGAGATTGTACACAGAAGGCTAATATGATATGGGCACGTAAGAACAATGCGGGATGGAAGACTACCAAAAGTCATCTATACATGGAAAATTGAAAGAAGAAGCAGAAAAGGAAGACCAAGAACAACCTGGAGGAATAAAATTCAGAATTCAAGGAAGAAATTTTGTGCAACGGCATGAAGACACAGAGGACAGAGAACTATGGAGAATTTTAATTAAGGATATATTGTGAAGGTGTATCACAAACTTATTGTCTATAAGTCAATAGACATTTATATATTTTTAAAACTCATGTTAATTAAGATTGGTTGAAGAAAACCCTCAATGACGTGGAAAATTCTCAAAATGAAATAATGAATTAAACTAATGTAGTATATTATAGGAAACATTGTCAACTTAAGGGTTAGTTAAATTCTATGGTATATATTGTGACGAAACAAACATGGCGGTGTCTAGAGTGATAGGGTTTGAGACAAACCACGAATTGTATTGCTGATGTTTGGAGAATATCGTCATTTTATTTCAATAAGGATATACTGAGTTTTTTTGTTGCGAATAATTGGAATGGCGACCGCTAGAGCATCTTTTAAATTTTCATTTGAGGTGAACTACTAAACATAATGACCTAATGTTGTTAGTTAATGAACTTGACATTAATGGTTTTTTAATTAATTACACATATGTCGAGTTTTGTTCCGGTAACACAGAAATTACAGCTGCTAGAAGTGTTAACAGCATACACACACATATATACATAAAATAAATATTTCTGCAGTGAGTGGGTAAAGAAAGATATCTTCGAAATTGTGAAAAATGAATTTTCTCGCTAAAAAGAGTGACACTTTTTTGTCTATGCCACAAAGAAGAAAATATAGATAACATAGTAAAGATCAATAACTTATAGTGACAATGATCATTGGTATATTTCTTGATATCACATAATATTACATTCATGCTGTAAACATATAAAATGGGATGGATATTATCTCTCTTTACACACCCACCCAACGTATATGTATATCTTTATATATCTATCTATATATCTATCTATCTTCGGCTTTTTACATCTGTTGCCGTCTTCCCGTGCCAAAACTCCAAAGCCTACGATCTTGGGCATCTTCAATGCTTAGCCCTTTTGCTTGCACTAATATCTTTATGTTTTCCTTCCATCTTACCTTTGGTCTCCCTCTTTTCTTCTTTCTGGTCGGATGCCATTGATATAGTTGCTTTGGCCATCGCTCTTCTTCCATTCTTAAAACATGTCCTAACCACTTTAATTTATTCTCCTCAATTCTTTCAATTATGCTTTCTTCAGCTTCCATTATGTTTCTAATTTCCTTATTTGTGACATGTTCTAATTTTGATTTTTCTGGAACTTCTGCGTAAATAATCCATTTCTAGAGTTATGAGTCTATTCTTGTAGTACTTAATGATTGTCCATACCTCACTTCCATACATTGCAACAGATTCCACCAATGTTTTACCAATATATTTTTTGCGTCTTTTCAGATATATTTATCCCACCATATGGAATTCAACGATGATATTATTTTCCTACTCAATTCAATTCTTTATATATAATATTAATTAATAAAATTAGAAGTGCTCCAGCAACACTCAATGATTCCGATATTTATCCTCCCACGAGAATCAGGATGACCCAGTCGCTAGGATCCATTTATTTGACAAAACAAACAACATGAATTTGCCGGTGTCTGACCACTAATATCAGGAGTTCATTTTTGTTGTTTTTTTTGCTTCTTGTTTTCATTCCAAATTTCAGCCAACTGCATTGTGTCGTTGGATAAATTAACCTTTTAGTTACATTTTTTAGCAAAATGCTAATCTTCTGTTAGAACAAAGAATAACAAATTAATTTTTTTACAAAACGTCTAAAGGAAGGTATTATTAAATAGAAAACGCGGAAGAAGAAAACAGAGAATCGTGTGATAAAAAATTCAATTAGAAAAAATTACGTTTTCAAATTTATTGGATCAATGAAGAACGATAACCTCAATAATTTTAAAAGAAGAGTTTGAAATCATTAACAAACTTACAGTGTCAAATTGTGTATGTATCTACCCCATTTCTCATTATAAAAAATATGATTAAATGACATACAGGTTTTTCTATATTCAAAGGAAAAAAATTTCTTGAAGGATGAAACATATTACACGGGAACTAATATCAGAATACAGCTGTCATTTTATATTTTTTGTCACTAGACACAATTTACACTGAATAGAATTCATAGATTGTTCATACAAGTAAAATACCCAACATTCCTCTTCACATGGCATGTCTGCTGTAATTGTGATACTTAAAAATGGGAGGTTTTCTGGAAATGCAATTTGGAAATAAAAAAAATCATCACTTCACATAAGTAGATACTGTTTGGCGTAAATAATTCAAAATTATTTTAACACATGACACGTCTGCTGTAATTGTGAACCATCATATTGGGATGTTTTGTAGAAATGCTATTTAGAAATGTAAATACCCACATAAGCAGATATTGTTTGGCCTAAATTGGATGGAGTTGTACTTAAGATACATCCCACTCCTTGTATTAACAAAAGTTTCAGATCCGTTCGTCCAAAAGAGTCTTGTGGTTTAGGTAACAATTATGCAGGATGATTGTCTGCACAGAATCTTGAATTCAAATAATATACCTAGTCAATTCCAAATTCTAGGAATCATGAAAATACATTGAATTTCACGAGATACTCAAATACATTATACATTTATAAAATTAATAGGAATATTACCTGGATATTTCTAAATAACTTGCGGATTTCATTCCCATTCACCCATCTTTCAACCTGAAATACAATTACGTATTATAATAATACTGCATTTTTTAATCATGGAAATTTTTAAAAAGTGTACGTTCATCGAATAGAAGTATGACTCTCCTCAAACTAAGAGGGACACACGCATGGGAAGAATATTACAAAAAAAAAACTTTTAGTAGCGGAAAGCATTTTTGGGAAAAGATATCGATTTATCAGAGATGGTATCAGGAAACATTCGAAATTGATATAAATACTGTAAGAAAGGAAATTATGAGAATAAAATATGATGGTAATGCCGGTCCAGGACGAAAAATTGCTGTAGAGTAGATTAAATTGGCAGCCAGAAATTATTGGAAATGATCACTGTACTGTTTAATAAAATAATAAATGGCGAATAGGTGCCACAAGAGTGGAAAGTCGCTATTATAACATCGATTCATAAGAAGGGAGACAAAAGAAATTGTGAAAATTATAGAGACATATCAATAACATGTACGTTAAGTAGAATTTGTGGGCTTATACTAAGTAAAATGGTTGAATTAGGATACCAAGGTAAAGAAATGGATGGATAATATGGTTTTAGAAGTTGGAGATCATGCACGGATAATATATTTTGCATAACGCAAATGATTGAGAGAGAAAAAAGAGCTACTAACAGTGACTTAGAATTACTTTCTGTCGATTTAATTAAGCAGTGTGATAATATTCCTAAAAATGTTATGGGAAACTTTAGACAATTCAAACATTACTAAAAGATTAATAGAAGCTATAAAATCATTATACAAACGATAATTTTCGAAAATAAAAGTTGGAAATCATATCACAGAGGGATGTACTGTTAAAAAAGGTTTAAGGCAGGGTTGTAGTTTATATTTAACTCTATTAAAAAGTTATCGCAAAGAATACTAAGGGACTGGAAGATAAAAAAATGTCAAGAAATGGGCGTACCAATCCAATCCAAAATACGCATGTGTAATCATTCAATTTTGCAGACGACCAGGCATTAATAGGAAAAATATCATGATGGCATAGAATATATGACAAGAGGACTAAAAGAAGAATATGAAAAATGGGAACTTAATATAAATGTGGCGAAAACTGTATTTTGGAGAATAAGGGAAAATATAAGTTTCAAGAATGGAGAAGAACTAAAACCTAGTATTTGAATGCACTTATTTAGGAACGAAATTAGACCATTCAGACGATAACACAGTGGAAATTAAAACTATAATCGCACAAAAAAATAAGCAAGAAATGTTTTAAGCTCTATTTGGTTGAGCAAAAGTGTTTAAAAAGTACAAAATTAAAAATTATATCAAACCATAGTTCAGAAAATTTTAACATATGGGCTGAAGTTTGGCAAATTCCTACCAGAGATATTATTATCAGAAGATTAGAGGAAGATCAAAAGAAGGACAGAGAGGAATTGCTTTGGTTTCCGGACAATGGCGGCAGCTGTCATGATCCCGGATAATGATGAAAATGATGAATAAATACTTACTACAATTTTAAAATGCCAAAGGAAAATTATATAATAGTAGATAACATTAACAGAAGATGGAATTATAGTCATAGGAGTATTTATAAGAATGATACTTTACCTACTCATTTATACCATCCATTCACATCCACCGAAGCCAGTCGCGTTGTCCGCGAACACGATTCGGTTGATCTCGTGTTTATATTTAATGCCCCCTAGATTTGGGTGTGTCACAATTGTACATGCAGGGACTGGGTCTAGATACCTGACGAATCTGGTGTCTGGCTACTTGTAAATGCTACCTGTCAACCCGGAAGTACTCACGACCATTCTTGTTTCATGAATTCATCCGCAGGTTCACTTTAATAACCTGAAAAAACAAGAAAGACATAATGTCAGCACAACACCCGGACTAATATAGGATTCTCGTTCTATTCCACAAGACTCTATTGGCAAAACGTGGAACCTTTGTGAGTCAAACCTTAACTAAAACTTCAACCAATTTTACCGCCAAATAATATGTGCTTACATGAAGTGATGGTTTTTTAATCTGTATTTCTATATTGCATTTCTAGAAAACCTCACATTTTTAAGTATCACATTATGACAAAGCAAGAATGAAGGTGTTGTACTACATTGTTTTGAAACACCTATAGGCTCTCTTCTGAGATGAACGATTCCAAGTGACAGGAAACTAGTGGAAAATGGTAGCTCTACATACAGAATTAATACCCATGTATTTTTCTTTTTTCAAGAAATATTCAATGAAATATAGAGACAACCTGTACGTGATTTTGTTTGAAGTTGTGTTTTCTTGAGCAATGATTCTGCTTGTAAATAAATATAATATTAAATAATTTTATATTTTAAATTCATATAAATGCCCTGCTTTCACCATAACATTCATACAATCAACTTATGTATTGAATGAAATCATCCATTTTGTTGCATCCATCCAGGCTAAAATATTCTTACCAAATAGTTCCTCTACAGTTTTGCTGATATAATTTATTTTACACACTCATAGTCCTGGGATTATTTAAATGACTTCCTTTACGTACTATTGTATTCAATCTCACCATCTTCAATTTCGCATTGTTTTTCTTAATTGCATCATTTTTTTTTCAAACGTAGTTTCCTGGAAAGATACAAGTTTATAACCGATTAGTAACGAAATTAGATATTTTAAACAGTTCTTTTAGCAATTGTATAATTTATTCATCCTATATGTGCAAAATTTCAACAGCAATTATGAACATTTTGTAAAGTGTCTGAACTCAAATAACTTCAACAGTGACAAACATAAATAAATCATGTATAGGATCAACAGTGGAAACGCATGATATATCCTGTATTATACATGATGGTGACTCGTCTCAAATTCTCTAAAAAAATGTTAAATTATATTTGTATATATATAATGGCGATTCATCAAATTAGATGTTAAAGGATGCGAAACAGATCTCTTACATTAAGGAATTAGGAAATTTGTGCATTTGTGAATAAAGTGGGTATTGACCAAAAACATAGACAGATGAATGGAGGAAACTATATCATCTTGATAGAAATCCAGATATGAGTATGCAGGAGTTAGGTTTCGCAGACTCAGATGGCTGAGGAGTTAGGTTTCGCAGGCTCAGATGGCTGAGGAGTTAGGTTTCGCAGGCTCAGATGGCCAGGACATTTGGGACGTTATGAAAATGGACGAGAGAAATGGAAACTTATTGTAGGAAACACACAGTGGAAATCATTCAGTAGGAAGACCAAGAATGGGTATGATAATATCTCAAGGACGTAAATTACAGAGCGAATGATTGGAAAATATTTTCTCAGATTGTAGATGTATGGAGAGCTTATATCTGCGCTGTAATTGACCACAGGAGTCTGTAGTGCTAGTAAAAAAGTTAGAAATAACAGTGATTTTCCTTTAGTGTTTTTCATTGTAAAATTTTCCAAGTACCTAAATCTATACAATACCTTTGTTTTTGTTTCAATAACTTACCTCGTATTTTAACGACCGTTTCACTCACAGTCTTTAATCAAGTCACATTTATCGCTTTCACTTATTCAATTACGTGTAAAACAAATATTTTGATCGTGTTTATGGGAATGCTGATTTTACTGAAATTAAAATAACGCGAAATTGTGATTATGTTAATATCAAAACACATTTTGAAATATTAGCATGCCGTAACCACGTGACCGTAACGCAATTGTTGAATCGTGACGTTAAAATATTTTAGAGTGATTTTTTTTTCATTATCATTAATTTTCAAAAGGTATTAAAGTGTCCTATATGCAGTTGCAACAGGTCTATCGTAATATTGGTAGCAACAACATTATTTACTTGTTATTAATTTTATGATTTACGCGAAAAAGACAAAAATTGTGATCATTTTTATCAGTTGATATCAAAGAAATCGTAGGCGAATGAAAACAAAATCCTAGTTACGGGTGGAGGAATATAATATAAGCTACTCGGAGATCAGCGCCCCTAGCGTTAACAAACTTAATGAGTATTTTATCTTTAGTATTTGCAGGATTAGCTTATTCCATCTATTAACCCAGTCAATTTGAGAAATGGTGCCAGCGGTCTCGGTCAAAAAAATATATCATTATCAGTTGTTAAATTCCTTCGATTTAATTTATTTATAATTTTTCCATTGAAAGTGAAATTATTTTTGTATATATCCGACATTTAGTACCGTTCATAGTTTAAAATGGGATAGTTTTGTATTTAGAGAAGTAGAATTTACACCTAACAAACACCACAACTTGAGCCGTCTTGAAAATGGGTGTGGTTTGTAAAACAATAGGTATTTAAATTGTTTAGTTTATATTCGATTACAATTCAGCGAAAATTTGTTGAAAACAACCTGTCTGTGCAAATAATTACCTAAATCTTCCTTTATTTCTTACCTTTAATTTGGCACTGTATTCTAATAAGATATAGTAGTTTGATTTTTTAATGGATAGAGGAAAAATGAATAAAGATATTTAATTTGTTTAAATGATACTACAATATACACAAAACAAATTATGGTTATGCATGATTTATTTCACTCCAGTCCGACGCATTTACGTTAACTGGCATGGAAAATTTAATTCCGCCAATTAGGGGGGTTAAACTCTCCCATTTTAGGCATTCATTTTAGGTCTCCTATGCCACGCGGACACGACGTGTCGGTAAAGCAAGTTAGAATTAGGAACATACACATACTTCACAAGGACTCGGAGGGATCGTCGAATGAGGAAGCAGCGTTTCTTGTAATAAATACTACCGGCCATAAAATTACCGCCAGAAAATGGATCAGTAAGTGTTAGTGATTATGGGGGGAAATTATTCTTGGAAGATGTTCTAACATTAACTATATAATTCAAGCTGAGCTTATGGGTATTTCCAACCAGCCTACTTACAGTATTTTAATTGTCACGAAATATAAAACATTCTGGACTCTTTATGTTTTGTATAATTTAATTATATTGGTCCATATTTGACCTTGGTGGTCTAGGAGTTATGTTACTTGCCTCTTTCCCCAAGGGTCGCGAGATCAAACCCTCCAAGATCGATATACTTTTAGGATGATAGAACCAAAGGGAACAGTTCTCCGAGACAGACTTTAAGCCGTGAGTTCCGTAAAAGAACTTCAAGTCGAAACTAGTGCCTCATGAGCAGAATATAATTTTCCTTTCTCCATCCATGTAATACCTTAATTTCCTACTAGATGTCTCTTTGAGGTTATGTTCTTACTACTAGATGACTTATGTATAAAAATAAGCGCAACTAAATTAGATTAATTAAGAATGTCGGTTTAGGAACACCCATGACCCCACTCGGGACGTACGGGAGTAAACAACTTTACTATATTTAACTGAAATAACTCAGTGGAATGTGGTATACTCTAGGCAACATAGCGTTCCATGCACTTATTTGATCATCGAATACTAAAGTTAGAATATACTGGACGAACCGTGTTGGTTTATGCCTGCGAAACCTGATCTAGAATATGCCAAAATACAATAAGTATTCGTTTCCGAATGATAATTACGGGGTGCCGCATAAATCAGCTAACCACTGCACATTGCTAC